>PVJI01015511.1:0-40941 GCA_004026765.1 Micronycteris hirsuta
CTACAGTCTATTTTCTGTTGGTGTAGGTGTGCCTGTTCTGGGCATCTCATATAAATGGAATCATAAGACATATGGCCTTTTGTGACTAGCTTTTTTCATTTAGCATGTTTTCTAGGCTTATTCACCTCATAGCACATATTAATACCTCATTTCTTTTTATGGCTGAATAATATTCCATTGTGTGGATGTACCATATTTTGTTTATGCATTCATCCATCCATTGATGGACATTTGGGTTTGTGCTTTGGGGCTATTAGGATAATAATTGTTGTTATGAACATTCATGTACATGTGTTTGTATGGACAGATTTTCAATTCTCTGTATACATATCAAGGAGTAGAATATTAGTTTTCTGTGGCTGTCATAACAAATTTCCACAATTTTAGGAGCTTAAAAAACAATATTATTCTGGATACCAGAGTCCAAAATCAAGGAGTCAGTAGGGCTCCCTCCAAAACTCTTGAGAAGAATCTTTCCTTGCTTCTTCCAGCTTATGGTGGCTCTAGGTGTTCTTTGTCTTGTGGCTACAAAACTCAGATATCTATTTTTGTCTTCACATCCCTTTCTCCTCTGCTTTACTCTATCTTCTCCTCTTCTGTAACTTAAAAGGACTCTTTTTATTGGACTTAGGGCACATCTGGGTAATCCAGGATAATCTCATCTCAGGGTCTCTAATTTAGTAACATCTGCAATGACCCTTTCTTAAATAAGATCACATTCACAGCTTCCAGGTATTAGGGTATGAACACATTTTTTGAGGCCACCATTCAACTCCCTATTGTATTATTTGCACTTCCTTAATGATTAATAATGTCTAGCATTTTTTCATTAGGTTATTGATCATGATATAAAAAAACCATTTGGGCTAGTCCAAAAGCAGGAAGTCATGGAGAGAGGTTCAGGGTAAGAAAGCATGCAGCATATTTGGAGACCAGGATGCAATCTAGTTTTCCTGGGTTTTCAAAGGGAGGTAAAAGCTTCATTCTGCTGAAGAACAGAGGCCATTTCTGACTTTCGTATAGCACAATGCCTAAAACACAGGAGGCACTCAATAAACACTTATGATGATGTTGAACTCACTTTATCTTGTCAACTAATGGTCGTTGGTGCCAATTCAATGCCAACAGGAATCCCCAAGTTGGGGTATTATGTAAAACGAAACTTTATTCAGTGCAAACGGTGCAATTGTGATACAACATGGCTGTGTAGCAGCTAAATAATGTTATAGCTCAATTATGAAGCAGTACAGCTGTGAAAAAGCACAGCTGTGAGGTGGACTGAGCAAGATGGCCCTTGGGCAGGGGAACTCTGCTCTGTCCTGCTCTGTTCCATACCACCCTGCTCTGTACCAATCTGGTCTGGTCTGCTTTGCTCTGCTCCACCTGCTCTGCTCCATTCTGCTCTGGTTCAGTGAGACTTCTTCAGTTTTTCAGCTCCAGACCAGGAAACACAGTCTTCTTTCTTTGTTAGAAAGGGAAAGTTCTCTCTCTGAGCCAGACCAGTGCTGACTGGTCATACTTATGGAAATGAAGACTTTAAATCCTCAATTTGACTGGCCCAAAAGGCATTGTCCTGCTTGGTCAGAATGGAACTGCTCAGATTGGTTGGTGAAGATGCTGATGGGGATAGAGCCACAGTTCCAATTGGACAGGTAAAGCCTCAGCCCTATTGGTTGAAGTACAGTTCCAAGAACTCCTTTATAAGGGCTGCCTCAGACAGCAGGGACAAAGTGCAGGCAGGCAGTTCAGTGGGGGAGACAGGCAGTTTAGTGCAGTCTTCTCCCTGAAGTATGGTTTATGGTGTTGTCTACCAATGGGTACTAGGCTCTGCTTTTAAAGTTGAGCCCAGTTAGCCACCAGGAGTCCTTGGTAGGTGTCTTCTTTCTCAGGGTCTGCAACTGGAAGTGAGAGACTTGGCACAGATCCAGTAATTCCAAATAAATACAGGGTAAAATCTAAATAATAATAATTCTTCTATCAGATATTAAAACAGAAAATGGGTAAAAGTACAAACTGATTTCACCTTAATAACATCCTTGGAGATTTAGGGAGATCCAGCCTCCTTTTTCCACCAGTGAAGTTAAGGCAATTACCTTGAGATTCTTGCCAAACAAGGGGAATTATCCAACCCTGCTTTTATCTTGGTTTTGCTACAGGAAACTATGCAAATTTCCCAAGAATGGAACGATTTTTTAAAAGTATATTTTTATACTTTTATAAGTATAATCAAAATACAAAGTCAATATACAAAAGTATATTGATTATGCTATTACAGTTGTCCCATATTTTTACTCCCCTTTATTCCCATCCCCCCTGCATCCCCCCTCGCACCCTCATTTCCCCCCATTAGTTCATTGCCATGGGTCACACATATAACTTCTTTGGCTTCTCCATTTCCTGTACTATTCTGAACCTCCCCCTGTCTATTTTCTACCTGCCATTTATGCTTCTTATTCCCTGTATCTTTTCTCCCATTCTCCACCCTCTCCTTCCTCACTGATAACCTTTCCTGTGATCTCCATTTCTGTGATTCTGTTCCTATCTAGTTGTTTGCTTAGTTTGTTTTCATTTCTTTTTTTTTAGGGTTCAGTTTTTGGTAGTTGTGATTTTGTTGTCATTTTACTGTTAACAGTTTTGATCATCATCTTTTTCTTAGATATGTCTCTTTAACATTTTATATAATAAGGGCTTGGGGATGAACTCCTTTAACTTGACCTTGTCTGGGAAGCACTTTACCTGCCCTCCATTCTAAATGATAGCTTTGCTGGATAGAGTAATCTTGGATGTAGGTCCTTGCCTTTCATGATTTGGAATACTACTTTCCAGCCCCTTCTTGCCTGCAAGGTTTCTTTTGAGAAATCAGCTGATAGTCTTATGGGAACTCCTTTGTAGGTAACTCTCTCCTTTTCTCTTGCTACTTTTAAGATTCCTCATCTTTAATCTTGGGTAATGTGATTATCATCTGTCTTGGTGTGTGCTTCCTTGGGTCCAACTTCTTTGGGACTCTCTGGGCTTCCTAGAAGTCTTTTTCCTTTGCTAGATTAGGGAAGTTCTCCTCCATTATGTTTTCAAATAAATTTTCAATTTGTTGCTCTTCCTCTTCTCCTTCTGGCACCTCTGTGATTCGGATGTTGGAATGTTTAAAGTTTTCCCAGAGGTTCCTAGGTCTCTCATTTTTTTTTTAATTCTTGTTTCTTCATTCTGTTCTGGTTGAATGTTTATTTCTTCCTTCTGTTCCAAATCATTTATTCAGGTCCTGGTTTCCTTCCCTTCACTGTTGGTTCCCTGTATATTTTTCTTTATTTCACTTTGGGTAGCCTTCACTTTCCTCTGTTTTGCGACCATACTGAATCATTTCTGTGAGTATCCTGATTACCAGTGTTTTGAACTCTGCATCTGATAGGTTGACTATCTTTTCGTCACTTAGTTCTTTTTCTAGAATTTTGATCTGTTCTTTCATTTGGGCCATGTTTCTTTGTCTTGGTGCACCTGTTACATTTTAAGGGGCAGAGCTTTAGGTATTCACCACAGTGAGCCATCCCAGGTTGCTGTGTTGTGGCACTGTCTGTGGGGGAGGTGTCAGAGAGGGAACAATGCTGCTTGCTCAGCTCTCAGCTTTCAGTCACTTCCTCTGCTACCCACAAGCAAATTGGGTCCTTCTAGTGCTGATTCCCAATGGGGTAGGCTTGTGTACATTCTAGTACCCCAGGGTTCCCTCCAACAAAATCTTCTGTGAGGTTGGGAGTTTCTCCTGCTGTGGTAACTACCACAGGTCTTTACAACCAGAGGTTTTGAGGCTTTAGTTTCCTGTGCTAGAAACCTGGGTTGTGGGTCTGTCTCGCTCCCTAGTTTTTCCTCCTGGTTTATCCGCACGTGAATGTGGGACCACCAGCTGCTGCCTGGCCCACCCGGTCCTCCAACCACCTACCACCTTACTGTGCATCCTCTTGGCCCCAGCTGCCTGTTTCCCGCCCCCCCCCCCGCCCCCCCACCTACCAGTCTGGATGAATGTTTCTTCTTTAACTCCTTGGTTGTTGGGCTTACATACAGTTCGATTTTCTGGCAGTTCTGTTTTTTTGTTTGTTTGTTTGTTTTAAAATTGGTTGTTGTCCTTCATTCGGTTGTATGAGGAGGCAAAATATATCTACCTACACCTCCATCTTGGCCAGAAGTCTCAAGAATGGAATGATTCAACATGAATTTAAAACCACCATAGGCTCTCTGCTCCTCCTATTTGACAGACAGCCTCGTCTTCCTGCTCAGGGCCAGCCTCAACCCCGAAACACAATGGTAAAGATCAGAGTGAACAGATTTGGCCTTATTGGACACCTCGTCACCAGGGCTGCTTTTTACTATGGCTAAGTGGATGTTGTCACCATCAATGACCCTTTCATTGACCTCAACTAACATGGCCTACATGTTCCAGTGTGATTCCACTCATGGCATGTTCAAAGACACAGTCAAGGCTGAGAACGGGAAGCTTGTCATCAATGGAAAGTACATCTCCATCTTACAGGAGCAAGATCCTGCCAACATCAAGTGGGCTGATGCTGGTACTGAATATATTGTGGAGTCCATTGGTGTATTCACTACCATGGAGAAGTCTGGGGCTCATTTGAAGGGTAGAGCTAAGAGGGTCATCATCTCTGCCCCTTCTGTGGATGCCCCCATGTTTGTGATGGGTGTGAACCATGACAGGTGTGACAGCTCCATGAAGGTTGTCAGCAATGCCTCCTATACCACTAACTACTTGTCCCCCCAGCCAAGGTCATCCATGATGACTTTGGCATCATGGAGGGACTCATGACCACAGTCCACGCCATCACTGCCACCCAGAAGACCATGGATGGTCCCTCTGGAAAGCTGTGGCATGATGGCCGAGGGACTGCCCAAAACATCCTCCCTGCTTCTACTAGAGCTGCCAAGACTGTGGCAAGGTCATCCCTGAGCTGAATGGGAAGCTCGCTAGCATGGCGTTCTGTGTCCCCACCCACAACGTGTCTGTCAGTTGTGGATCTGACCTGCTGCCTGGAGAAAGCTGCCAAATACAATGACATCAAGAAGATAGTAAAGCAGGCATCAGAGGGCCCCCTCAATGGCATCCTGGGCTATATTGAGGACCAGGTTGTCTCCTGTGACTTTAACAATGACAGCCATTCCTTCACCTTCAGTACTGGGGCTAGTATTACCCTCAGTGACCACTTTGTCAAGCTCATTTCCTGGTATCACAATGAATTTGGCTATAGCAACAGGGTGGTGGACCTTATGGTCCACATGGTCTCCAAGGAGTAAGAGCCTCCTAACCACCAGCCCCAGTAACAGAAAGAAAAGCCCTCAGTCACTGGGGAGTCCTTGCCCAAATCGATCCCCCAACACAATGAGAGTCTCCTGACCTCCAGTTTACATCCTAGACCCCCTGAAGAAGGGAGGGGCTTAGGAAGCCCTACCTTGTCATACACCATCAATAAAGTTCATTGTATCCAGCCAAAAAAATAAAATAAAATAAAACCATGATAAATTATTCATTAACATTTGAGATTGATCTAGATGTAGTTGAAGAAGTTAAAGCATTTTCTCAGATTCATATTGAAATCAATGTTACGATTTACTTTTAAATTTAAAATACTAATGTCCAGTTTTCTCAAAACCAAGATCTCTTAAATTTGTTTTTCCTTCTGTGTTAAGATTTTGTCTGGGAAACCATATTTATTCATTAAATAATCAATTTCCCCATGAGAAACTGGTGTTGATGTTGCCAGCCCAGACCAAAGTTGTTAGCTTCTACAGCCTTACCTTACCTAAATTCACAGTTCCTCAGCCTTCCTGAAATAATAGTGTTAGTCTTCAATTTCCTAGTGCAGTCATTAGAGACCTCCCCGCCCCTACCATGAATTCCAGCAGCCTCTGTTACGGATGGGGAAAGAGAGACCTGAGTCAAGAGTCTCCCTCCTTCCCTTGCCTCAGTTCTTGTCTCACCCAAAAGGGAATAATTCAAGTGAGAGACAACCCCATATAGTGGAAATGAGATATCAAGTTTACTTATGAAACACATATAAGCACAAAGCTGCAAACAGGCCCCTGGATAATATAAATGCCCCATGTTTGTAGGCAATAGAGTTGTTAGTGAGTTTGTTCTGTGTACTTGAGCCGAGGCTACAAGAGGGTATTTAACTAATCTAAGTATGCCGACTATTGGGGTTCAGGGGTTTTATACTTTAGCTAGCTTCTAGATGCCCCCTCTTTCTTCCCCTTGGAAATAATGTACAGCTACAAAGCCTTTCTTTTTCATTCAGTAAAGGCTCTTTGTCTTACTGAAATTGTTACAGAAGCTCTGTTTCCCAGCATGGAATCTCAAGGACTAAACCACCTCTACTCTTCCTGTATGATTCCTGTTTGTGATGTTCAGGACACCTGGCAATTTTAGTGAGATTGTTACAGAAGCTTACAGAAGCCCCTTCTCTCAGCACAGTCCCAAGGACTCTCCCCTCCTCCTGTGCTATTTTTCTTGTAATGCTGGGAACACCTGGCAATCTAGCAGTCCTAGAGAGCTCAGGACTGCTGAGTTAATTGGTGAGACATTCCTTTTGCTTCTAGCTGCCTCTACTAAGTACTTTGTTAGATTGTAATGGTGAGGGACCTGCCTTTAATTCTCCTCTGGCCACTCATTTCTGGCTGCTACCTAACATCTCTCCTCGGTATGCTAGGGTAGAGAGCAGTGAAGCCCCAGTGTAAACACAGTGCATCTTTTGGAGCATCAGTTTTACTCTCTTGTTTTAGAGAAATGCATTATAGAGCAGAATTTTAGAGTAAAATGCATGATCAACATGCATTTTAAGATAAAAAGCATTTTAAAGAACTTATCAGTCTGCTTGAATTTTGTTCCCAGATCCATGGGGTTAAGTATTAACCTTTCCTAAGAAGCTGTTCCACTGAGGGGAGGTATTAAAGACCCCAACTTCAAGTCTGAAATTTTGTGTTTGGGAAAATACTATGATAAGTGCTTGGGGTTAAAGGTTAGCCCCTACTCACTCCAAGCCAACATTTCGCTGGTGAGTGAGTTTTGCTCTGCCCTGTGGGACTGAGGGAGGGAAGAGTGGAACCCCATGAGGGGACACAGAAGGGCACATGTGAAGAGCAGAGATTAGAGGAGGAGTGAAGAGAGCTGTGGGCAGAATTTGGGAAATCCCTGTTAATCTTGAGTAAAAGCTGTTAAACCCTTTGGTTGAATGGGTTTTTATTGTGGGATCAGTTCTGAAATACTGAAGCAGGGGCTGAATTTGATATGGTGCCCTATGGAGGCAACATCAAGGTCAGGAGGACCCACAGGGCCAGGAGAAGGTCAGCCCCCAGTGGACTACAGGTCTTAGAGGATTTGGGGACATCTACTGACCACAAAATTGGAAGATAGGGTAGGATTTTAAGCAATATTGAAGGGTAACACTGAGTTGCTCATGCTTTCTTATGTTTTCAAATGAACTTTTATTATTAATTTAAATACTTCAAAACACTTCCTTTGCCTTCTTAAGGCTTCCCCCTCCCCTTGGAATTATTATTATCATTTCCAGTTTTAGTTACAAGTGGAAAGGCAGGAATGCCATTTGAGTCCCGAAAGGGTATTATTTTTAACAATTTAAAACATGAAACTGATCTATTGATAAAGAGCAAAAGAGGCCCGGATGGTATAGCTCAGTGGATTGAGCGTGGGCTGGGAATCAAAAGGTCCCGGTTCGATTCCCAGTCGGGGCACATGCCTGGGTTGCAGGCCAGGTCCCCAATGAGGGCCATGTGAGAGGAAACCATACATTGCTCTTTCTCTCTCCCTTCTCCTCTCTCTAAAAATAAATAAATAAAATCTTAAAGAAAAGAAAAAAGAAAAAGTAAGAAAAGCAGTTCAGGCACTGAGATATGGTGACAATGGGTTGTAGTAGAAGGAACTCTAGACCAGAGCTGGATACAGGGTTCTAGATCTGACTCTGCCACTTAACCCTGTGTGCTGTGAGTGGTATGAAACTGCCGTATCTTCATATAATAAGGGGATTATACTCAATGTCCTCTTAGTCCTTCTGGGGCTCCGACAACACAGTCTTTAACAGGACTAGGGGCATGGATTATTATAGCATGCAGTGAGTATTTGCAACCAAAAATTAGGAATTGCAAACTTAATAAAATATCCCACATTCCTAGTATATTTTGGAAGTCAGTCTCTTGGATGTTGACTTTGTTTTCTAAAATTTAGAGAGCAAGTTGTTCATTTTTTGCTTTAATTTGTTAGGTTTTGTTACTGTTTGAAGTTTATTTTTAAAACTCATTGGCAAACATGTCCCCTGGAATGGTCTTAGGCAACATGTGGTTTAAGTGTCCTTGTGAGAAGGATTTGCCCTCTACCACTATCACTAGGTTCTCTTGACTGCCTTCTTAGACTCCCCACTGTCTACCATGTGGAACAGGTAGATTTTCAGTCTTAGCAAGTCTTCATTTCACTTCAGATGTCAAGTGAAAAGCTGAAAATCTTCCTTGTTTTACACTCCCTATTTAGGTAAACCTAAATCTCTAAATTTTCGTTTGAGTCTGTTATTTTTTTTTCTTTATTGATCCAAATACATAATTCCAGATCAAGGATCTTTTAAAGATAAATATGGAAACTCTAGCCACATAATATGTCTTTTATTATCATGAATGTGATCTATATTGTTTTATTCTTTAAGGAAGTCATTCAATATTTTCATATTACTAATTGTTTCTCACTTGACAGTACAGACATCATCTCCTGAATTCCAGGGTGCAGCTTTCACACACAAACGTGTTGTGGGCATGGTGGATTTGCTCTGCTACACTCAGTTTGGAGGAGGCATCAGGTTCTTTGTTTTCAACATTGAAATCTGGCTCAGCCCCTCACCCACAGGTGTTGGGTGGGTGTCTAGTCTCTGGAGTTCCAGCTCCTGTCTCCCTTGGGAACATTCCAGAATACTGGGACACCTGAGCCAGCCCAGTGGCTTTGAAGACCTGCCTCTGGTCTTCAGCCTGTGATGCTACTGGTTGCAAACTGACAAAGTCAGTGAAGTTGTTTCTCATTGATCTCTGACCCTGATGGGAGGTGGGAACCACAGGTCCTCTCCCAAGAGCCCTTTTGCTATGTAGTCTAATACAATGAAAACAACTCCGAGAAGAAATTCTGCTGTACATATAAACCCTGATTAACAAGCAGGCAAAAAAGTCATCAGACTTGGAATCTCCAAGAAGTCTGAGCCGTAGCTTCTTGCAGGGAAGCTTTGCAGGCAGCAATACTGTAGGTAGGATTGAGCGACCTTCCAACCGGCTGACAGAATTTTTAAAAATTCTGTGAAGTGTCAAACACACAACCTAAGGGGATCCTGGGCCTTTGAATGTCATTCCAAAGGAGAATGGGCTCTGGGCTCACCTGAATCTCATAGCCCTTTTGTTCAAGTCCAGAAATGCCTATTTCTATACATGTATCCCCAACATCCCTTAGGCTAATACAGAAGACCCCTCAAGTGTCAGTTCAGGTGAGCATACCCATAGCACTCTCAGTGGCCACCTCTGGAGTATGGACTCTGGTGCAGGATCTTTCAGTGCACACTGAGCCCTCTTGGAGTGCAGGTTGCTGGTTTCTCCTAAGCTTAACCATCCCTGGGATGCACATTAAAACCAGTTCATATGCCCTTGTTTATTGCACTGTCCTTATTAAATTAAAGTACACGACAAACAGTATAACCACCTCTATAACCATGTCTGCTCCCAGTTCTTCCTGGACTCTAGCTCGAGGCCTTCACAGTCCTTCCTCCATGACAAGTATAGGGACAGAACTCTTCTGAAGACTCCCAGGACCTGGGGTTGAGTGGCTACCTCTCCTTCTCCAGGCAGGTGCCACCACCCCAGGCACAGGCTTCAGGCATCCTGGGTCCCAGAATACCTATCCTCTCAGTTTCTCCTGGAAGGACCCATCCCAGGGGTAGTACCCATCCCAAGAGCTCACAACTTCACCAAGACTATACCCGTATGTAGATCTCCTTGAAGTTCAAGAAATATCTTTGAAATCTTTTTTTTTTTAGGCTTTTAATATATAAGGTCTTTCCAGAAAGTATCCAGCCATGTAATATGAAAAAATAGAGACATTTATTGAAGAAGATCCAAGATACAAGAAACATTGTACATAAGACAATGATACCTCAGTCTCCTTCAAAGTAGGCACCTTGGGACCACACACAGTTCTCACAATTGCCATCAACTACCCTGTCATATTTTCCTGAATCTCATCGATGGTCTGAAATCTCTTTACTTTTTTAGGTGATTTTAGTTCTGTGAAACTCAGAAGTCACTGGGTACCAAATACGGATTGTGGGGGGCTGAGTCACCTGGGTGATTTTATGTTTTACCAAAAAAAAACTCTGCACAAGATATGAAGCACAAGTGGGTGCATTGTCATGATAAAGCTGCCAATCTCCAGCTGCCCGTAGCTGTGGCCTTCTGAATCATCCAAATAGTTTCCATGAAGGAATGTTCAAGCTTAATGCAAAATTTGACAGCCACACAGTACACATGCTCACTCAAAGGCATCTACCACCCCAACCGACTAGTACAGTGAAGTCATCCTTGTTCATGCATGCACATTCCAGTCCACTCTCCTTGGCTGCCAGGTTACATCGATGTCACATAAACCATTGTTATATTTGCAATGGTTGGACTTTTCCCAGACAGACTATTTTATATGTATATGTGTATATGTAGATATAGGTATAGGTGTAGATATAAATAGATAGATATAGATATATAGATATAGATATAGATATAGATATAGATATAGATAGATAGGGGGAGAGAGAGAGAGATGCCAAAACAGGGTCACATAAATTGTGGTACTTTGAGAATATTCACAGGTGACAAATGAGAACTTATAACAATGCAAACACCAATGTAACCTCACCAGGAAATAATGTCTGTAACCTAATTTAGGGCTTTAATAAATGTGAGGACTTGGGCAATGGGCTCAGTGATAGGCCCAGCCTCTAGCCTAGACTTTGGAAACCAAAGGCCTCTTAACTGTCCTTTGGCCCAGGTGAAACCCTGATGCCCAGAAGCTAAAGTTCTTGCTCCCTTCTCAAGCAGAGGAAGGAAAAACACCTCTACTCAGAGACTCAGTTAATTTATCCAGCAAGTTGTCCTGTTTCACAATGTTGGCCTCCTATCACCATCAGCGAACTCCAATCTTGAGTTCCTTTAAATTTGCCCCAGAGGTGGATTGGCACCTATCCTAGCCATGCTCTTTTTTTGTGATTTTTTTAACTGCCTAAGTGTCTCGGGGTCCCCAGAACCAGCATGTGATTAGAGAAACTGTGAGAGTTGATGGGTGGCTGGCTTCTTAGAAGCTCAGTTGAATCACAGCGCTAAACTGAGTTCAACAAGAAGATACATACCTGGTGGGGAGGAGGAGGATACATGCCTGGAGGACCCTGGGAGGTGGGGTGCCACCTCTAGTGAAGTCCTTAAGCTGGAGAGAAGGCAAAGGGGGATATTTTATTATTCATTAAATGGTGTTTGTTGTGTTTATTATTCTTTAAATGGCATGTGATGGATTTAGAATACATTTTAAAATTAAAAAATACATTGTATCTTCTCAAATCCCTTTGAGAACAAGGTGAAGGATAAATAAATGAGGAAATGCATGTGTAAATAGATAAAAGAGTGTGTTTATTCCGAATGCTTCTTTTTCTCTTCTAGCACCTGGTCAATGTTTCTAACGAAGACATAAATGTTCATATATTGCCCCCACAGACCAAATACTTTCAGATCAACTACGTGAAAAAGGTAAGTGCTAGCGGACAACCTGTTGTTCCATGGTGTTCTTTGTGGGGTTGTGGCTTTCTGTGCTACAGGTCAGGTGTGTCAAGTGTTGTTTCCAGAGTCCTGCTCTGTGGGTGCTCTGGGACCTGTCCCAATAAGAGGCCCTTTTCTTCCAGGAACACCACCTTGTTCCTGGCTTGTCCCTCATGGTCACCATTACATTTTCTCCAGATGAGTGGCGATATTATTATGACTGCATCCGTGTTCACTGTAAGGTAAGTTTCTTCAAGTCAGGTGTTTGAGGGTGGGGTTGGTGTCAAAACTAATATCTTCAAGGGAAGGAGACAGATGGAATGGCAGGTATGAAGTTTCCCAGCCCAATGCCTGGTATTCCTTGTGCAGCCCATCTGAGTGGCATGAGGGTCCTTGTCCAGCGGGTCCCAGGTGGGAACTCATTAGGCTGCTGATATCTGGGCAGAGACACGAGATATGATTTGCTGTAGGTGTCCCACCTGCCCTGGCCTAAAAACCTCATTTATCATGGGATGCTGCTAATTGATGAAGGCTTTTTCAAATAACTTAGCCACACTCCTTTAACTGCTAGATTAAAAATTTACTAAGAACCCCAACTGGTGTTTATAAACACTGAAGACTGGATCGTATCTTATGTGGAAATATCCTCAGAGGCAGCCCTTGGGGTCTCCAGAGCTGTGTGGCCAGACCCCAAATGGCTGACTGTGTTGTGTTACTTCTTAGGACCCTTTTCTAGGTCACCTAATTCACCCTTTGGCTCCTACCAGAGTCAGCTGCTGAGCTGTCAGTGCTTCTCCAAAAACGGTCACTTCCACATTTCCCTCTGCTCTGTATTCCAGCCCCAACTCTTGTAAGTTGAAAAGGCTTAAGATTAACTAAATTTAATTTTTCAAAACTAAAATGGAAGAGCATGCATTAGTAACAAATGAGTTTCCATTTTTTAAAAGGAAAAAAAAAACCCTAAAACTGAAACTAGAATATTGCTTTCAGGAGGAATATTCTGTACAAGAACACAAATCCCTAGACCAGGGGTTGTATAGAGTGCCCCAGAGTGTTTCCTGCTCTTAATATAACACTAAAAATACCTTGCACTTACGCTGTAATTTCAACTTTTTAAAAATATACATTTTATTGACTATGCGATTACAGTTGTCCCATTTCCCCCTTTTATTCCCCTCTGCCCTGCACCCCCTTATAACCCTCATTCCCACCTCCTTAGTTCATGTCCATGGGTCATACATATAAGTTCTTTGGCTTACACGTTTCCTATACTATTCTTCACCTCCCCCTGTCTATTTTCTACCTACCATTTATGCTTCTTATTCCCTGTACCTCTTCCCCCATTCTCCCCCGCCCCCTCCCCACTGATAACCCTCCATGTGATCTCCATTTCTGTGGTTCTATTCCTGTTCTAGTTGTTTGCTTAGCTTGTTTTTGGTTTTGTTTTTTTAGGTTTGGTTGTTGATAGTTGTGAGTTTGTTGTTATTTTACTGTTCATATTTTCTATCACCTTCATTTTCTTACATAAGTCCCTTTAACATTTCATATAATAAGTGCTTGTTGATGATGAACTCCTTTAACTTAACCTTATCTGGAAGGCACTTTACCTGCCCTTCCATTCTAACTGATAGCTTTGCTGGATAGAGTAATCTTGGATGTAGGTCCTTGCCTTTCATGATTTGGAATACTTCTTTCCAGCCCCTTCTTGCCTGCAAGGTTTCTTTTGAGAAATCAGCTGATAGTCTTATGGGAACTCCTTTGTAGGTAATTGTCTCCTTTCCTCTTGCTGCTTTTAAGATTCTTTCCTTAGCTTTAATCTTGGGTAATGTAATTATGATGTAATTATAATTCCTGGAAGTCTATTTCCTTTGACAGATTAGGGAAGTTTTCCTTCATTATGTTTTCAAATAAGTTTTCAATTTCTAACTGTTGTTCTCCTTCTGGCACCCCTATGATTTGGATGTTGTAATGTATAAACTTGTCCTGGAGGTTCCTAATCCTCTCCTCATTTTTTTGAATTCTTGTTTCTTCATTCTTTTCTGGTTGAATGTTTCTTTCTTCCTTTTGGTCCAACCCATTGGTTTGAGTCCTGGTTTCCTTCCTGTCACTGTTGGTTCCCTGTATATATTTCTTTATTTCACATTTCATCACCTTCACTTTTTCCTCTATTTTTGCAACTATACTCAACCATTTCTGCGAGCATCCTGATTACCAGTGTTTTGAACTCTGCATCTGATAGGTTGGCTATCTCTTCATTACTTCGTTGTGTTTTTTTTCTGGAGCTTTGATCTGTTCTTTCATTTGGGCCATATTTTGTGTGTGCCTGTCATGTCATAAGGGGTGGAACCTTATGTATTCACCAGGGAGGGGCAACCACATTGCTGGCTTGTGGTGCTATATATGGGGGAGGGGTCTGAGAGGGAATATTGCCACTTGCTGGGCTCTTGGTGGGTTTCAGTCACTTCCTCTGTTACCCACAAGCAAATTGGGTCCTTCTGATGCTGATTCCCAGGTAGGAGGGTTTGTGTAGGGTCACTCTAGGACCCTTGTGGTTTTCTCCAACGAACTGTCCTGTGAGGCTGGGAGTTTCTCCCAGCTCCGCAACACCCATAGGTTTTTTTCAGTCAGAGGTTTTGAGGCTTTATTTCCCCATGCTGGAACCCTGGGTTGCTCAGTCTGTCTCACTCCCCAGTTGTTCCTCCTGATTTATCCACATGCAAATGTGGGACCACAAGCCTCTGCCTTGCCTGCCCTGGTCTGCCCCAGTCCTCCAGCTGCCACCCTGCTCTGAGTCCTCTCTGCCCCAGCTGCTCATCTCTGCCCCTCCTACTGGTCTGTATAAATGTTTCTTCTTTAACTCCTTGGTTGTCAGACTTCCATACAGTTTGATTTTCTGGCAGTTCTGGTTGTTTTTTGTTTTTAAATTTGTTGTTGTCCTTCTTTTGGTTGTGTGAGGAGGCACGGTGTATCTACCTACGTCTCCTTCTTGGCGGTAGTTACCTTCAACTTTTTAGAGCTGTCATCTACTTTAATTCTTGAAAAGACCTTTAAGGAAAGGCAGAATATCCTCATTTTGCAAAGGAAGAAACAAGGCCTGGAGAAGTTGAAGGTCATGCTTAAGGTCCTATATTATGCAGGACTGGAAGTGGTTCTCTGTTTATGTTTAGTTCTGGATTAGCTGATTCTGTGCTGGTTTTTCTTTCTCTCAGGCCACTAACAATTGTGTTTCCCTATAACTTTCTGAAATTGAAAGGCAACTACTATCTTCATATCTACATGAAGGAATCATTATTTTTAGCTCTCCTGCATAATAATGAATATTATTTTAATGAGATATATTTAAAATTATAGCTAAGAAAAATCTGTATATTAAATGTTGTATTTAAATACTCAGGTTTCTTAAGGAAATTTTTTTTCTAAAAATATATTTTAATGATAAAAAATAAAGTATCTACTAGTTCATCTTTAAGACTTTTAGTTTTCAGTATGATAAATGTGACTTTTTTCTCATTAATTTTAGGGTGATGACACTTTATTTATTCCCATCCATGCCTATCCTGTCATGAACACACTGGATTTTCCCCCATTTATAAATCTATCAAATGTTCTACTTGGTGAAAGGTGAGGTAACAAAATGAATTACCAAATGTCATAGTATGTGAAAAGTTAAGAGATAATATATAAAAACTTAGAGTTGTATTTTTTCTAAAGGAAGGTTATCTTTCTAGCTGAGTTAGACCTGACTTGTAATTGCAAAGGGAAAAAAAATCCACCAAAAGAAGTCAAAATATTATAAGCAAGAAAGGAAATTAATTGGGTCACTTAAAGGCGCAAGATGAATCTTCAGGCGTGGCTGGGTCTGGGAGTTTAAAGCAGGTTGCAGGAACCTGACTTTCCCCATCTCTTGGTTTTCTACAGGCTTCTTTCTCAGCCTCTTCTTCATGGGGGAAGCACAGCTGCCAGGAGCTCCAAATACTATTGGCATCCTGGGTGGTTGGAGGGGCTGGAGGGGTTGGGGGTATTTAAGCAAAAGTCTCAGGACTGAGTCTTATTGGACCAACTTGGAGCTCATGCCCATCTATTAATCAATCTTTGTTTTTAAGCGAAGGGGGAAATGAATGCAGGAATGACAAAGACAATAGATAGTCACTATAGAAGCCAAATTTCTGATTCCCGCTCCTCCTTGTTGGGAAAATAGTTGATGACTCCAATTGTCATTTGAGATATGTCTTGTTTCTTCAGTAAATGCGTATTTAATACCTCCTTCCAGGCATAATGCTCTGTCCCTAGAGATGTAAAGAAGATGGGTGTTGTGCTGTTAGAGATCGAGATGCAATGGCCATGCCAGTTGTTAAAATGTTGAAGTAGTTCTTTGCTGGTTGGGAAATATATTCTGTCCCAAGCCTCACCCTGTCCCTCCATCCCAGCTGCTTCGCCCTCTGTCCTGCCACCCCTCACAGTGACTCAGCAGTGTGAGGGAGGCACCTGCAGGGCCTGGCTCTGGCCTCTTTCCCCATTCTAACTGAGCTCTGCCTGCAAAGGCGCCACTGAACAGCCAGGCCTGAGTCTGAAGGGCATAGAATCTAGGGGCACAGAACTACGTCATCAGTTAACTACACGAATTACTAAGTGCTGTAACAGGGGCATATGTAGGTTCCTGTGTAGGCCCAGAAGAGGCAGTGCAACCCTGATGGGAGAAATGGGGAAAGTCCTCCCTCAGACGGGGAGGACATGTGGTTATCCTAAGAGGACACCATGGGGTGGGCTGTGAGGATGGCATTCCAGGCAGGGAAATAGCATATTCAAAGCATGGTGGCAACAGAGAGCATGGCTGCATCTTCTAGGTGCCGAAGGGCCCCTGAAGGATTTTAATCCACCCAACAGCTGGCAAATATTAGATGCCTCTTGATGTGGCCCAGATGGTGAGCACAGACTTTGGGCTTCACCATGCTCTGCAGGAAAGACAAATTCAAGTGCCCACAAGCAGCGCCGAGCAGGGAGGGGATTACAGATTGCTGGAGTTAGAAAGAGGGACAACTGAACCCTTGTGAACGTAGAAGGGGCACTGATGTATATGAGTTCCAGGACCCTTCTTTTTTCATGCTATCTGTTGTCCTGAGTGAAACCCCCAAATTTAGATCTGGAACAGTTGCCTTGGTTCAGCTGATGTGTGGCCCTCTTCTCCCACCCCCCACACCTTCCTATGAGATTCTGATTAGTTTTTAACAACTCTTTAAGAATTGTAAATTAATAATACATAAGAAGAATATATACTAATCTGTACAACTTATTAATAAAATAATACAATGAATAATAGCTTTAAGACATAAAACATTACCAGTAATTTTGCAACCATGATTCTGAATTTTGTGATAATCATTTCTTTATTTTAATATTTTTCACACACATGATGTAGCCCTAAATAACACATTGTTTAGCTTTGCCAGTGTTTTATCTTTATACAAACGGAATCATACTCTATCTAAGTTCTTTTGTAACTTGCTTTTTTTTTCACTCAGTATTATGTGTCTGTGATTCAGCCATGTTAATTCTTACAGCTGTGGTTCACAGCTGTAGTGTCTGCTGTGTGGATTTTTTTTCTCTCTTCTACTGCTAATGGACATATGGGGTTTTTTTCACCTTTTTTTTTTGCTTTGCCCAACACTACTGTTGTCTATCTTTGTACATGGCCTGCAGCACATATTGTAGAGTTTCTCCTGACTATATACATAGAAATGAAATTGCAGGTTAAGCAAAAAATTCATTGTTACTGTCTAATGTCAAATTATTTCCCAAAAGGTTGTACCCATTCACAGACTCACCTGCAGTGCATGACAACTTGTTTTCATACATCATGGCAAACAATGGTTATTTTCATAGTTTTACAATCTGAGTGGCATATATTATTGGCTCCTTGTTCTTCCATTTTCTGTTTATTTTCTCCAAAACGTTCTGCCAGAACTCTATCCCAGTGTTTCCTCCTCCCACTCATCAGTCCTTCATGTCTTCACCTGGCCTTTTTGGTATTAAGTGGTGTGTACGGGGACCCCAAGACTCACTTAACAAAGGTGAATCTCTCCTGATGGGACCCACTTACTCTACATTTTGAGGTATAGCTATTTTCTTTAAATGGGTGAATATAGAAATGTTTACCAAAATAGAAGTGGCAGGAATCACCTAAGTTTTTAATCTATCTTTCCTTCCTTCTTCCTTCCTCTCTCTCCTTTCTCACATATCTCTCTCTCATTCTTTTCCGTCCTTTCCCTCCTCCTTCTCTCTCTTTCTTTCTTCCTTCCCTTCTCTCTCTCTCTCTCTCCCCGCCCCCCAAATTACTTTTTGCTTGGGCCATAAACCATGCTTATGAGAACAATGGCTTAATGAACTGATGAACATGATATGCCTTAAAATGCAGACATCGGTCTTGGTTCTTGAAACATAAATCTTTCAACTTCCCAGAGGGTTTTCTGGAGTTATTTTGCATGTAATTTCCTTCATTTGTAATCAGAATGAACATTTCAGCTAAATAGTTTTAAACAGTTCTGTATAATGATATAATATTTTTTAAAGAATCTTTCAAAAGATAACCATGCTACTTTTTTATCTTGCCAACATTCTGGCAGCCAGCAGTGCCTTCCCAAGACTTTAACCACTTAATGAATTTTTACCAACTTTTAACTATCCATACCATCTTAGGCTGCACTCGATCCAGAATGTTTGGTAGCAGGACAGGAATGAGTACATAAATGAGTTTTCACATGAAATGTCCCCTACTAATCTTAGCCTGCCTTGCAGATTGAAGGTATCATTTGGGCAGATTCTTTATTCAGCATTTATTCATCAAGAAATCTTGACTGAATGCCAACTATATATCAGGCACAATGTTAGGTACTGAGGATGCAGATGATTAAGACCTGATATCATGATTAAAAAGACAATTATAATTTCTAATTCAGTGTATTCTGAGGAAGGACACCTAATCTAGTTCAGTATGAGGGGAGTTAGGGATAGATGAGATGGGGAAGCTCAGACAAGACTTCTTAGAGGAGAACACATCTGAACTGAGTTTCAAAGGATGACTAGAAATCAGCCAGCAGAAGAAGGGAGCAGAGTAGGAGAGAACAGGGATGTTTCAGGTGGTGCTGTAGCTTGGGCAAAGTCAGAGATGTGAAATGGCACAGACGTTTGGACCTGTGTAAAATATTTGTGTGACTGACATGGATTGCAAGAGCTAGGTAGGGGAAATAGGGAGAGGGCTGAGAAAGATAGGCTTTGCTGGGATGTATTGATTTTACTCTGAGGCCATTACTGAAAGATATAAGCAGAGAAATGGCACAGTCATCTCTACCTTTTAGAAATCTTATTTTGGTGCTCCATGCAGAGAAGTACAGGGGGATGGCCAGGACTGCTGTGGTGAGCCAGGCACAAGACAGCAGAGCTCCTGGACACTTCAAAAATAAGCAATGAGGGGGCTTCTGATCAAGATGGCAGTGAAGGTAAACGTGGTACTTGCATCCTCCCACAACCACATCAAAATTACAGCTAAACTACAGAACAACCATCACTCAGAACTGCCTGAAATTTAGCTGAACAAGAAGTCCTATAACTAAGGATACAAAGAAGAAGCCACATCAAGACTGGTAGGAGGTACAGAGATGCTGAACTGGTTGATCCCACACCCACATGTGGTGTGTCAGATAAAAATCAGAAGGGATATCTCAGTTGTGGAAGTACCGCCTATGGAGTGAGGGGTCCTAGCCCCATAACAGGACCCCCAATTCCAGTGTTCAGTGCCAGGAGGAGAACTACCCATAACTTCTGGCTGTAAAAATCAGCAGGAATTGTGGCTAAGTGAGATGAATGGCAGCTGGAGTCCCAGGCGTTCCTCCTAAAGGGCCGATGCACAGACTTATTCAGACTCAATCCCCCTATACCCCAGCTCTGGGGCAGCAGTCTGAAAGGCACCAGGGACAGGCAGAAAGAAACAGAATTTTATGGCATCTGGGTGAATGTAGGAGGGGCAACTTTGTCCCAAACAGAAGTGCTGGCAGAGGCCACTGTTCCTTTGTTGATTCCTTTTCCTACAGAGCCAGCAGGTGGGTGCTGTAATTGAGTATCCATCACCCTGGCTAACACTGTTTGCCTCGCCCTAGTAATTCCCTTAGGCCCCACCCCACTCAACTTCTGGACCTACCCAATCCCTTTCCAGTGGCTTTTCGATACAACAGCCGGTCTTGGCTCATACCGTGGACTTCCCTAAAATGTCTGAAGCAGCGTTTGGTCTTGGCATGCTATGTATTGAATACTAGCAGCAGCCAGCCTTGCTTCACAGCTTAGCCTCTCCTGGGAACCTACAAGTCCAACATGAGTAGTAGCCACCTGCAGATAACTTTGTAGCTTATGCCAGGTGGTCCTGGGCAAGGCACGGGTGGTGGCTGACCTTGACCTGTACCTCCTGGGATGCCCCAGAACCAGCACACCCAGTGGACAGCTTCAGACCATGTAAAAGCACCACCCAACCACGTCCACCAAGGGTCACACTCAGAGAGCCAACTCAGCAAGCACCAGAGACCTGCTGAAGTAAGTCCTGTTCCATGGAGTTGGCCCCTGTACAGCTGATCCTTCAAGGTAGTGGCAGTCAGTCCTTGCAACCAATCTGCCTGGGGATAAAACTCTCCCATTGAGGTGCCAACAACAACAAAGTCTCAACTACAATGGGAGGGTGTATACAGCCTACATGGGGGCACACCTGGAGTGCCCAGCTTGGGTAAGCAGGAAGGCTGTGCCACTGGGCCTACAGGACACCTACTAAATAAACCCACTTTGCCAAGCCTGGAAGATGTAGTAGCTCTGCTTAGTACATAGAAACAGCCCTAGACAGGTAGCTCAGTTGATCAGAGCATCACCAAAAGGTACACCAAAAGGTACACCAAAAGGTTGTGGGTTTGATTCCTAGTCAGCATACATACAGAGGCAACCTATTGATGTTTCTGTCTCACATTGATGTTTCTCTCTCTCTCTCTTTCTCTAAAATCAACAGAAACATATCCTCAGGTGAGGATTAAAAAAATACATAGAAACAAACACAGGGAGGCAGCCAAAATAAGGAGGCAAAGAAACATGTCCCAAATGAAAGAACAGAAACAAGCTCCAGGGAAAAAAAAAAACTAAACAAAATGAAGACAGTTAGTGTAGTTAATTGGTGAATGATTCAGTATGGTCACAAAATAAAGGAAGAAATGAAGGCTACACGAAGTGAAAAAATACAGGGAACCAACAGTGAAGGGAAGGAAACCGGGACTCAAATCAATGATGTGGAAAAAAAGGAAGAAATAAACCCGACCAGAACAGAATGAAGAAACGAGAATTCAAAAAAATGAGGAGAGGCTTAGGAACCTCTGGGACAACATTAAACATTCCAACATCCGAGTCATAGGGATGCCAAAAGGAGAAGAGGAAGAGCAAGAAATTGAAAACTTATTTGAAAACACAATGGAGGAGAACTTCCTCAATCTGGCAAAGGAAATAGACTTCCAGGAAGCCCAGAGAATACCAAAGAACTTGGATTCAAGGAGAGACACACCAAGACAGATGATAATTAAATTACCCAAGATTTAAAGATTAGGAGAGAATCTTAAAAGCAGCAAGGAAAAAGAAGAAAGTTACCTACAAAGGAGTTCCCATAAGACTGTCAGCTGATTTCTTAAAAGAAACCTTGCAGGCAAGAAGGAGCTGGAAAGAAGTATTCCAAATCATGAAAGGCAAGGACCTACATCCAAGATTACTCTATCCAGCAAAGCTATCATTTAGAATGGAAGGGCAGGTAAAGTGCTTCCCAGATAAAGTCAAGCTAAAGGAATTCATCATCAACAAGCCCTTATTATATAAAATGTTAAAGGGACTTATCTAAGAAAAAGAAGAAGATCAAAACTATGAACAGTAAAATGACAATAAACTCACAACTATCAACAACTGAATCTAAAAAAACAAAACCGAAAACAAACCAAGCAAACAACTAGAACAGGAACAGATTCACAGAAGTGGAGATCCCATGGAGGGTTATCAGTGGGGAGGAGGTGTGGGGTAGAATTGGGGTAAATGTACAGGGAATAAGAAGCATAGTTGGTAGGTACAAGATGACAGGTGGAAATTAAGAATAGAATGGGAAATGGAGAAGCCACAAAACTTAAATGTGCGACCCATAGACATGAACTAAGGGTGGGGCAGGTAATGCTGGATGGAGGGGGATAATAGGGAGAAAAAAATGGGACACCTGTAATAGCATAATCAATAAAACATACTTTAAAAATAAATAATAAAAAATAAAATGGTTAAAAATAAAATAAAAACATGAATTAACTGCCAACATTTAAAAATGAAAAGATTTCACATAAAAACTTAGGTTCTTCTAAATACAAAAAGGAAATCCAGCAATACTGGGCTACATGCTTGTATGATCACAATAAGTTCAGCTGGGATGGAATAGAAGCATCTCTTTAGAGGGCAGTGCCTTGGCCAGTTCACCACAGTCCCTACCACTCCCTATTACATCACACTAAGCCCCCTTCACTCATTTTTGTTACTTGCCTGGCTCATAAGGATTTTCAATAAGAAACTGAAAAGAAAACAAGGAAATACAGTGTTTTGTTTAACAGCATAGACACCTAAAGCTCTGGAGCCATTCTTCCTGGATTCAATGCAGGCTCTACTTCATGATGCCTGTGTGACCCTGAAAAATGACAACCTGTCTGTGCCTCTCAGAATCCTCATCTGTAAAATGCAGTTCGTAAGCATACCGACCTTGTAGAATTGTTCTGAGGATTAAATGACTTAAGATAGAATTTACTGATAGTTAGGAATAATAGTTAAACGTTTTTAATATTTAATAGTAAAAAGAGTGCTTAGCATATAGTTAGTGATTTGTATTAGCTATCATCATCATCATTGTCATCATCATGGTCATTATCACCAAAGAGATTTTTATCTCAAGAATACACAAATGAGACCTGGCCGTTTTGGCTCACACATTAACAAAGTTAGACAACATATAGACTAATTACAATGAAAGGCTTGTGTGGGAAAGCCAGCAGCCAGGTTGAAGGTGGGCTTCCAACACTGAGTGACTGGGCTGATGGAAGAGGGGAGCATGGAGGCCCCCAAAACAGCTGGTCAGAAATCATGCACAAGCTAATGGACCAATGGCGGTTACACAAGGGGCAGTGCAGATATTGAGATGAGGGTGTGGCTGCAGGTCTAGGATGAAGAGCTTCTTTCTTATGTTATTTACATTTTAGAAAAAGTTTTATTGAAATATAATTCACGTACCATAAAATTTACTAATTTAAAATGCACAATTCAATGGTTTTTAGTATATGCAACTATCACCATCATCAATTTTAGAACATTTCCGTCACCCTCAAGAGAAACCTCACACCTACTCCTCACTTTCCCTTCAAATTTCTCAGCCTCAGGCAAACTCTTATTTACTTTCTATCTCCATAAATTTGCCTGTTCTGGACGTTTCATTGCATGCCCTTTTGTGACTACCTTCTTTCACTTAGCACAGTGTTTTCAAGGTTCATCCCACTTATAACATGTATCAGTACTTTATTCCTTTTTATTGCTGAATAATATTTCATCGTGTGGATGGACTGTATTTTATTTATTCATTCATCAGTTGATGGACATTGGGTTGTTGCTACTTTTGGCTGTTTTGAATAATGCTGCTATGAACATATGTGTGTATGTTTTTTCAATTACCGTTTATATTCAATACTATTTTATATTAATTTCAGGTATACAGCATATTGGTTAGACAATCATATACTTTACAAAGTGTTCCTAGTATTTCCAGTACCCACCTAAAACTGTACATAGTCTTTACAATATTATTGAATATGCTTCCTGTGCTGTACTTTAAATCCACATAACTATTTTATAACTACCAATCTGTACTTCTCAAACCCTTCACCTTTTTCACCCAGTCCCCCAAACCACTCTCATCTAGCAACCATCAGTGTGTTCTCTGTATCTATGAGTCCATTCTGTTTGTTCATTTATACTCTTCTTTAAATCCACATATAAGTGAAATTATATGGTATTTGTCTTTCTCTGTCTAACTTATTTCACTTAGCATAATACTTTCTAGGTCCATTCATGCTGTTGCAAAAGGTAAGCTTTCATTCTTTTTTATGGCCGAGTAATCGTCCACTGTATGTATATGCTAGTACGGTTTTATCCAATCATCTATTGATGGGCACTTGGGTTGTTTCCAGATCTTGGCTATTATAAAAAATGCTGCAGTGAACATAGGGGTGCATATAATTCTTTTGAATCATTGTTTTAGGTTTCTTTGGGTATATTTCCAAAAGCGGAATCACTGGGTCATAAGGAAGTTCCATTTTTAAGTTTTTGAGGAACCCCCAAACTGTTTTCCACAGTGACTGCACAAATCTCCATTCCTACTAACAGTGCACTAGTGTTCCCTTTTCTCCACATCCTCATCAACTTGTTATTTGTTAATTTATTGATGATAGCCATTTTGACAAGTATGAGATGATATTGTAATTTTATGAGAGAGAGAGAAGAAAGAAACATCAATTGGTTGCCTCCCGTATGTGCCCAGACCAGGGATCAAACCCACAACCTAGGTACATACTCTGACCGGGGATCAAATGCACTACTGTTTGGTGTCCTGGATAATGTTCCAACCAACTGAGCCACCTTGCCAGAGCCATTGTGATTTTAATTTGCATTTCTCTGATGATTAATGACATTGAGTATCTTTTCATATGTGTATTGGCCACTTGTATGTCCTGTTTGAAGAAATATCTATCCAGGTCCTTTGACTATTTTTAAATTTGATTGTTTGGTTTTTGGTGTTGAATTGTATGAGTTCTTTATAAATTTTGGATTTAACCCCTTATCAGATGTATTACTGGCGAATGTGTTCTCCCATTCACTGGGTTGCCTTTTCATTTTGTTTCTTTTTAATTGTTTGTCTTTTCATTTTGTTGATGGCTTCCTTTGCTGTGCAAAACTTTTTAGTTTGATGTACTCCAATTCTTGTATATTGTGTGAGAAGGTGGTCTAGTTTCTTTTTTTTTTTTTTGCATGTATCTGTCCAATTTTCTCAACAGCATTTATTGAATAGACTCTCTTTACTGCATTGTATGTTCTCACCTCTTTTGTCAAATATTAATTGACCATATAGGTTTGGGTTATTTCTGGGCTGTCTATTCTGTTCCACTGATCTATGTGTCTGTTTTTATGCCAGTACCATGCTGTTTTGATAACTATAGCCTTGTAGTATAGTTTGATATCAAGTAGTGTGATATCTCCAACTTCAACCTTCTTTCTCAAAATTACTGTCATTATTCAGGACCTTTTGTGGTTCCACATACCTTTTCGACTATTTGTTTTAGTTCTGTGAAATATTCCATTGTTATTTTTATAGGAATTGCATTGGATTTATATAGATTGCTTGGATAGAATAGACATTTTAATGATGTTAATTCTTCCTATACATGAACATGGTATATGCTTCTACTTATTTGTATCTTCTTCAGTTTTTTTCTTCAGTGTCTTATAATTTGCCAAGTGCAGGTCTTTTACCTGCTTGGTTAAATTTATTCCTAGGTATTTTATTTTATTTATTTTTGATGCAATTGTAAATGGGATTGTTTCTTTAGTTTCCCTTTCTGGTAGCTCATTATTGGTATATAAAAAGGCAACCAATTTCTGGATATGTATTTTGCATCCTGCTATTTTACTGAATTTATTTATCAGGTCTAGTAGTTTTTTTGTGGACTCTTTATGGCTTTCTATATACAGTACATCATCTGTTGTGTATATGTTTTACGTGGATATTATGTAAGATTGCCAGTGTAAGTGGTAGTTCTATGTTTAACATTTTGAGGAACTCTCAAACTGCTGTCCAAAGTGACTGCACCATTTTTCATTCTTACCATTAATGAATGAAAGTTCCAATGGCACTTATATTTTAAATGACAGAGTAAAGCAACCATTTCTCCAACTAAGAAAATATACTGTACATTATGGAGAAGAACAAAGGTGACAGGACTACAAGTTTAGCAGAAGGAAGATTCAGAAGGGTATGTTTTCTCTTTGCATATAGAATTGATTCAGATAAAATGACCAGAAGTTGTAAGATTTGCATTAAATACCACTAAGTTTACTTTCTTACTTTGAGGTTGCTCTGGGGAGAAGCCACTGTTGTGTGAGTACAGCCTCTCTGAGGAGTGGATGGCAGTTCAGTACATTTCCACAAGGTCGGAAAATGGACTTATATGTATTCATAAACTACATTTTCATTGGCTGGATTTGATGCTTGTAAATTTTCCTTACTGAGATAAAATTCCATGCAGACATTTGACAGCTATCTATAAACAACCTTGATAGCTTAAAATCTGGTGAAATGCATTTTGAAAGCTTCTGTAAATAACAAAAAGTGGCATTCCAGTTTCTGTCCAACATCTCTAAGTCAAACACTGTGGGATGCAGAGGGCTTTCAGCTCTCTTTCCCATCTATAGGTTGAAACTGTGCTTTATAACTAGATAAGCCTAACCATCATGGCTGGTTAAATTTTCTAATCACTACCCTTCCTGTATAGATAAGCAAATAAAAACATGCTTATGTTAGGTACTGAGATTTTATATCTTTCCATCCCATGGTTCTAGGATGATTCATGTGAATTTATTGTACTCTGGTTTCCCTAGCAATGTCCACCTGGCACCAAATAACTGGTTGAAATTTGGAGCAAATCCAGGTAATTGACCAGGTATTCTCTCCATGTGGCATCACTGATCCTCCTTTGCACCAAGCTGCCTCTGTTGACCAATTGGTTAGTGTAGTATAGACAAGCTGACATGAAAGCCACCTGGGTCCTCCTGTGGATTCCCTTTCACTTCCGTTTCCTCTCTAGACCTAGTCCCATGGACAAGGCAGCTATGTTGCTCTCACAGCAAGTGGAACCATGTGTTCATCTCAAGGCTATAGATGCTCAATGGACCACAGGCCACACTAGCAACAGTAACAGAAAAGGTCTCTGGCTACTCCATTCTAAGCCAGGATATTTTAGTATCTGGAACTTTTACATCATTAGAATGCTTTTCGTTAAGTGGTTAACCTCATGGCTGATTTTAGGAATTGTGAGAATAACCAAGGTCAGAATGGGGTGTCCGAATAAAACCAAATTCTCTCACTGCCCCTGGAGTTAAAAGCACCCAAGCCATGAGAGAGTGTGAATTCTTAACCTAGCCCTGAAAGGTAAAGAGTGATGTAACAGTTGGCCCCAGCATAAACAACCAGGTCCTGTCTTGCATTGTGCCAACAAAGAACCTCTGTGTGAGGGGCCCGAGAACCAGCTGTAACTGGCTTAGAGTGAGGGTGTCAGGATAAGACTATAAAATTGCTCTTCAGAGGACCCTGGCTGGTGTGGCTTAGTTGGTTGGAGCATCATCCTATAAATGGAAAGTTCACATGCCTAGGTTGCATGTTCTGGAGAGGCAACAGACTGATGTTTCTGTCCCTCTCTTTCTCCCTCCCTTCCCCTCTCTAAGCAGGTGAGGATTAAAAACATTGATCTTCAGAAGGATTTTTTTGAAGCCTTCTGAGAGAATAAATTTACATTTTCAGCTTATCAAGGGAAACATGCTTCATACTCATACTAGGGTCTGATTTTATGTGCTAAACTCAAAGCTGATTTGAAGGTGCAGCAGCATTTTATGAAAACATTCTGAAAAGGGTGACTTGAACTTGTCAAAAAACTTGATTTTTACTTCAGCACCTACTCGAGTATATCAAGCAGTAGTGAATTTATATTTAAAATCACTTCAAGATTTATATTCAGATAAAAATTCACTGTCAATTAAGAATAGCCTGAATTTTTATTACATGAAAAATATCTCCCATATTTTGTAATTAAAATGCCTTTGATTTAATATCCTTTTGCTGACCTAGTATCGATCTAGTTACTCATCTTGAACCCATCACTTTTTCTAAATTTTAGCAGGAAAAGACAATTATCCAACCCCTAAACTGCAGGGATCTGTGTTAATAATAACGGAAGGGCTTATGTGCTTTCCTCTGCATTTAGTAGAAGTGGGTACCAATTTGACACAGTCGACCAAGGAATTTTCAATGGGAGATGTAAGTTAATTTTTGTTTTCTTTTTAAAATTTTTTCACACAAAATGTTGAATTCTAGACACTCAACTTTTGGAGAAAGCAATAGAAAGGTTGAAACATCTGAAACAGGGACAACCAATATGACAACCTTGGAAATTGTCATACTCTTCTCTTCTCCCTTAAATTTTGAGCAAATTTGATTTGGCAAAATTTTCAATTGGTTTGTAGGGCTAAGGGATGAGAAGCACAAGTGTGTCTGTGCAGTAATTAAATGTGACCTATTATTTTTGTGCCATCTAGTCTTTGTATAAATTCTTAGAATAATTCATTAAATTCAAAAGCATATACATTGTGTGACTTCTATGAAAGTAAGTATTATGGACTAAGCAGTAAAAAGTTTTAAAATATTGTTATAAAAAGTCATGGATTAAAAAGTTATAAAAAATCCCGGACTTCCGGCAAAGATGGAGGTGTAGGTAGACGCACTGCCTCCTCGCACAACCAAAAGAGGAAAAACAACAATTTAAAAAACAAAAACATCCAGAACTGACAGAAAATCAGACTGAGTGGAAGTTGGACAACCAAGGAGTTAAAGAAGACACGTTCATCCAGACCAGTAAGCAGGGCGGAGCCAGGCGGAGAGCACGCAATGAGACTGTGGTCTGTGGAGTGGTAACGGCAATGCTGCAGCTGCCTGGAGAGACCCTCAGTGGGCACGCCTGACCAAAATGCAGCTGGCGCTCTCAGCAAAACCTGCAGCTGGCCTACCCTGACCCAGCAGGGCTGAGGCTGGTGGACCAGGTGGTCCCTCATTCGCCCACAGATAAACCGGGAAGAAAAAGCTGGGGAGCGGAGCAGACCACACAACCAGCCAACACGGGGAAATAAAGACTCAAACCACTGGTTGAAAACACCTGTGGGGGTTGAGGCGGCAGCAGGAGGACCTCCCAGCCTCACAGGAGAGTTCACTGGAGAGACCCACAGGGACTTGGAACTACGAAAGCCCACCCACCCAGGAGCCAGCACAGAAGGGCCCAACTTGCTTGTCGGTATCAGGGGAACTGCAGAGAGCAGAGCAAGTGCCATTGTTCTCTCAGGTCCCGCCCCCACAGGCAGTGTCACAACACAGTGACATTGGTTTCCCTGCGCTGGTGAACACCTAAGGCTCCGCCCCTTAGAGTAACAGGTGCACCAAGAAAAAAAAATAGCCCAAATGAAAGAATAGATCAAAGCTCCAGAAAAAATACAACTAAGTGACGAAGAGATAGCCAACCTATCAGATGCACAGTTCAAAACACTGGTAATCAGGATGCTCACAGGATTGGTTGAATTTGGTCACAAATTAGATGAAAAAATGAAGAATACACTAAGAGAAATAAGGGGAAATGTACAAGGGAACCAATAGTGATGGGAAGGAAACTGGGACTCAGATCAATGGAGTGGACCAGAAGGAAGGAAAAAGCATTCAACCAGAAAAGAATGAAGAAACAAGAATTCAAAAAAATGAGGGGAGGCTTAGGAACCTCCAGGACATCTTTAAACATCCCAACATCCGAGTCATAGGGGTGCCAGAAGGAGAAGAGGAAGACCAAGGGATTGAAAACTTATTTCAATAAATCATGAAGGAGAACTTCCCCAAGCTGGTGAAGGAAATAGATTTTCAGGAAGTCCAGGAAGCTCAGAGAGTCCCAAAAAAGTTGGATCCAAAGAGGAACACACCAAGACACATCATAATGACATTACCCAAGATTAAAAATAAGGACAGAATCTTAGAAGCAGCAAGAGGAAAGAGGACAGTTACCTACAAAGGAATTCCCATAAGACTGTCAGCTGATTTCTCAAAAGAGACCTTTCAGGCAAGAAGGGGCTGGAGAGAAGTATTCCAAGTCATGAAAGGCAAGAACCTACATCCAAGAATACTGTATCCAGCAAAACTCTCATTTAGAATGGAAGGGCAAATAAAGTGCTTCTCAGATAAGGTCAAGTTCAAGGAGTTCATCATCACCCAGCCTTTATTATATGAAATGTTAAAGGGATTTATATAAGGCATGGAGTGATATCAACAAGGGAGTGGGAGGGGGAGAGAGGAGAAAAAAGTACAGAGAATAAGTAGCATAAACGGTAGGTAGAAAACAGACAGGGGGAGGTTAAGAATAGTATAGGAAATGTAGAAGACAAAGAACTTATGTGTATGACCCATGAACAAAAACTAAAGGGTGGGGAATGGGGGGGGTTGCAGGCTGGAGGGGAATAAAGGGGGAAAATAGGACAACTGTAATAGCATAATCAATAAAATATATTATTTTTAAAAGTACTGAAAAAACAAAAAACTAAATAAAAATAAATAAAAAGTTATAAAAAGTCCCATTTGAAATAGCAACAAGAAAAATAAAATGCCTAGTAATAAACCTAACCAAGGAGGTAAAAGACCTGTACTCAGAAAACTACACAACACTGAGGAAAGAAATCATGGAAGACACAGACAAATGGAAACATATACCATGCTCATGGATCAGAAGAATCAACATCAGTAAAATGTCCATACTACCCAAAGCAATTTATAAATTTAATGCAATTCCTATCAAAGTACCAATGGCATATTTAACAGATATAGAACAAACACTTCAAAAATTTATATGGAACCGTAAACGACCCCGAATATCAGCTGCAATCTTGAGAAAGAAGAGCAAAGCAGGAGGGATCACAATTCCTGATATCAGACTGTATTACAAGGCCACTGTAATCCAAACACTTTGGTACTGGCATCAAAACAGACAGATAGACCAATGGAACAGAATAGAGAGCCCAGAAATAAACTCAAGTCTCTACGGGCAATTAATCTTTGACAAAGGGGCAGAAGCATGAAATGGAATAAAAATAGCCTCTTCAACAAATGGTGTTGGGAAATCTGGACGGCTACATGCAAAAAAATGAAACTCGAGCACCAACTTATACCATACACAAAAATAAATTCAAGGTGGATAAATATAAGTCGTGACACCATAAAAGTCCTAGAGGAAAATATCAGTAGGAAAATCTCAGACATTCCCTGCAGCAACATCTTCACTGATATGTCCCCCAGAGCAAGGGACATAAAGGAAAGAATAAACAAATGGGACCTCATCAAAATAAAAAGCTTCTGCATGGCTAAAGAAAACAATATTAAAATAAAAAGAGAACCAACCATATGGGAAAATATATTTGCCCAGTGATACCTCAGACAAGGGTTTGATCTCCAAAATATATAAAGAACTCATACAACTCCACTCCAGGAAGACAAAAAACCCAGTTAAAAAATGGGCAAAAGACTTGAACAGACACTTCTCCAAGGGGGACATACAGAGGGCCCAGAGACATATGAAAAGATGCTCAGCATCACTAGCCATCAGAGAGATGCAAATTAAAACCACAATGAGATACCACCTCACACCAGTCAGAATGGCCATCATCAACAAAGCAACAGACAAGTGTTGGAGAGGATGCGGAGTAAAGGGAACCCTACTTCATTGTTGGTGGGAATGCAGACTGGTGCAGCCACTGTGGAAAACAGTATGGAATTTCCTCAGAAAACTAAAAATGGAACAGCCTTTTGACCCAGCAATTCCACTGCTGGGATTATACCCTAAGAACCCTGAAACACCAATCCAAAAGAACCTTTGCACTCCAATGTTCATAGCAGCACAATTTACAATTGCCAAGTGCTGGAAGCAACCTAAGTGCCCATCAGCTAGTGAGTGGATCAAGAAACTGTGGTACATATACGCAATGGAATTCTACACAGCAGAGAGAAAGAAGGAGCTTATACCTTTTCCCCAACATGGATGGAACTTGAGAGCATTATGCTAAGTGAAATAAGCCAGGAGGTGAGGGTCAAATACTATATGATCTCACCTTTAACTGGAACATAATCAACAAAAGAAAAGCAAGCAAAACATAACCAGAGACATTGAAATTGAGAACAATCTAACAGGCCCTGGCTGGTGTAGCTCAGTGGATTGAGCGCGGGCTGGGAACCAAGCGGTCCCAGTTCGATTCCCAGTCAGGGCACATGCCTGGGTTGTGGGCCAGGTCCCCGTGAGGGCCATATGAGAGGCAACCATACATTGCTGTTTCTCTCCCTCTCTTTCTCCCTCCCTTCCCCTCTCTCTCTAAAAATAAATAAAAAATAAAATCTTAAAAAAACAAAAAAAAAAAGAACAATCTAACAATAGCCAAACAGGAGTGGGGAGGGGACTATGGGGAGAAGGGTTTTCAGGAACCACTGTAGAGGACACATGGACAGAACCAAGGGGGAGGGTGGAAGCAGGGGAAGGAGGTGGGTTTGGAGGGGGTAGGGATGGGGGAGGGAAGAGGATGCAGACATTTGTAATTGAACAACAATAAAGTAATTAAAAATTTTTTTAAAGTTCAAAAAAAGTCATGGATTAATTCTCAATTCTAATATTTAAGAATATAACATAAGGAGTTTCAATGTTTACCCAAGTACATGCCTACAAGAAGCAAAGGCAAAAATTGTGGATGATTTTTGGTCTTGGAGAGACACTCCTAAACTGAAAGTGTTTTCTGGGTACTCCTCCTTCTTGCTTGGTTTATACTGCTGTCAGATCTTTTGCCAAATACTGCACAGGCTGCCACATTTGGTCACTGCTGCAGCTCTGATACCCCATTTCACAGGTTTTTGATACCTACACACAGATATGCACTGTCAATATAATTTCTAGAATGTGATTATTTAATGCTTGTCAAAATATTTAGAATAACTAGCAACCATTCATCTGAATTGTAACTATTTTTTCTTAAATAGTGGCTTTCTCTTACATAAGCCCAAAATTTCTCACTAAAAAGTATTAATATACAATTTCTAACCCCAAAGTATTTAAACTTAAGTTGCTTTACTTTAAACATTTGTTTCTTATTCCACTGCCACATGATCTTTTGTTTTAATAATTGCTGGCGGGTAAGCCACAAGGACTAGTAAACTGGCAGCTGGTGTCCTGGTGGCTGTTTCAGGCCAAACATCATTATAGGTCATTTAGCTCCAAGGAAGTTGGGATTTGAATAAAGTCAGCATGTGGTTCCTTCCACCCTGTGTTTTAGAAAAGGAAAAAGCTATCGGTAGTTTTAGTGTGTTCTTACCTTCTCTGAATAAATGCTATCTTTTTGTCAACAAAAATTAAATCAGTTTGCAGGAGGCTTTTCATCTTTCCCATCACAATGTGCCTGCCTCCTTTCCCTTTAATGTGACTTTCTTCCTGATGACAGACCTCCCTGTACCCTGGTCTCCAGCCACAGGCCCGGCTCTAATTCAAATGAGCTGCCCCTGAATTTCATTCCTTACCCTGCATTATCTGCAACTCTGCTGAGTTGTAAGGTGTTGTTTTCTATTAAATCTATTGTTTATATTAATACTTTTATTATTTTTAAGTGAGGTTAATTTTAAAAGGTATTTTATGCTGTGTAATTCCACTTACATGAGCTACCTAGAGCAGTCAAATTCAGGGACAGAAAGTGGAAGGGTGGTTGCCAGGGCCTGGGGGGAAGAGGAGGGAAATGGAAAGTTACTGCTTAATGGGTACGGAGTTTTAGTTTTACAAGGTGAAAAAAATCCTGTGGATTGATGGTGGCGATGGTTGCAAATATGGTTAATGCCATTGGCATGTACACTTAAAAATGGTTGAAATGGTAAACTTTGTTATGTGCATTTTACCACAATTAGGGTATATGTTATCTCTGCAAATGACACGGCATACCACCTAGTCACTTACAACTTTTTCTGAATTCAGTTCCTTTTCACTCCCCAGAAAAATGCCTTTAACTTCTTTCGCCAAGCACGCAGAGGTGACCTCATTTAATCCCTCTTGTTCCCTAGTGTTTTCACCAGAATTCCACCTTTTCCTAAACTCCTGGGACATGAGTGAGGGTAGGGAGCGGGTGTGGTTTTACCAACAGGGAGGACTAAGTAAGGTTCGGGAAGGAATTAAATCAAGGATAAGAAGTAGTCAAGGGCCAGGCCAGCAAGAGAAAAACATTAAACCTCCCTGACTCTGACTCTTTATTGGTCTCTGCCTCTAATATTGGTCTAAGGTTAGCCTAAAATGAAGGCAATATTTAATTCTCTAGGTGTAAAAAATTATGAAAAGTCTGTTGTGTGAACTTTTCTCTATGTAAATTTGTGTTTGTCTTTGTCTCTATCATTAAGGATCATAAGTCTATACTTCAGTTTGAGGCCCCAATCCCAGTGAGATTGTCTTTGAAGGTAAGATAAGCAGCAAGTAAAAGTTCGTAAGAACATCAGTTATCTTAGATGAAAGGGAATACTTTGAATTTTGAAACATAATTTACCCTCAACTCTTTATATCTTTTAAACTTATTGCTTGCTTGTTTGGGGTTTGGGTGTCTGGCTTATTAGGCAACTAATCATTATGTCTGAATTCTGTCTATTTTTGTTGGTCACATTCTGAATATAGCAAGTTATATCTAAAGCTTAAAGGAAAATAACTGACCAGTCCCCATATTTCTTCCTTTCTCTCTATGTGCACGGCAGTACTTCAGGAAGGTTGGTAATATTTGACAAAAGGTCTTGGGAATTTACAGACATTTCTTCTCAATGGACTATTTAAAGGAAATGCATTCCAAAAAGCTCACCAAATATAAAGCATAGAGGGATAAGTTTCAAAGAGAATGTCAATAAAGGACTGCAGTGCAAACACTGAGGTGTCATTAGCTATTCCTTAACATTAGAGACCTTGAAGAGCTATTAAGATGGCAGTTAAGAGTTCAGGTTTTGGACACCTGGCTTTAATTTTCACCTAACCACTTATAAATGGTGTGATCTTGGACCTCCCTATAGGTCAGTTTATTTAACCATAAAATGGGCATAGTGGTAGTACTTACCTCCTAGTGTTGTTAAGAGGGTTAAGATGGTTAACTGGTATATATTAATGGCTAAAACAATAACAACAAAGACTTAAAAATTGCAGACTTCCAGCCAAGGTAGAGGCGTAGGTAGATACACTTTGTGTCTTTGCACAAGCAAAAAGAGGACAACAACAAATTTAAAAACAAAAAACAACCAGAACTGCCAGAAAATTGAACTGTATGGAAGTCCAAAAACCAAGGAGTTAAAGAAGAAACATTCATTCAGACTGGTAGGAGGGGCAGAGACAGGCAGCTAAGGTGGAGAGGACACACCCAGCAAGGCTGCAGCTGGCAGACCAGGTGGTCCCACCTTTGTGTACGGATAAACCAAGATGAACAATTGGGGAGTGAGACAGCCTGCACAACCCAGGGTTCCAGCCCAGGGAAATAAAGCCTCAAAACCTCTGGCTATAAAAACCCATGGGGGTTGTGGCAGCAAGAGAAAATCCCAGCCTCACAGGAGAGTTCATTGGAGAGACCATGGGGTCTTGGAATGTACACCAACCCACTCACCTGGGAATCAACACGAGAAGGGCTCAATTTGCTTGTGGGTAGCAGGGGAAGTGACTGAAAGCCAGCCGAGAGCCAAGAAAGCAGCATTATTCCCTCTCTGAGCCCTCCCCTAAAAACAAAAATGAAAACAAACTATGCAAACACACAGTGCCACAATGCAGAGATGTGGGTCACCCCATCCTGGTGAATGCCTAAGGCTGTACCACTTACTACATAACAGGTGTGGCAAGACAAAAAAATATGACCCAAATGAAAGAACAGATCAAAGCTCCCAAAATAGAACTAAATGATGAAGAGTTAGCCAACCTATCAGATGCAGAGTTCAAAACAATGGTAATCAGGATGCTCACAGAAATGTTTGAGTATGGTGGCAAAATAGGTGAAGAAGTGAAGTCTATGCAAAATGAAATAAAGAAACATGTGTAGGGAACCAACAGTGAAGAGAAGAAAACCAGGACTCAAAGCAACAATTTGGAATGAAAGGAAGAAATAAACATCCAACCAGAACAGAATGAAGAAACAAGAACTCAAAAAAATGAGGAGAGGCTTAGGAACCTCGGGGACAACTTTAAACATTCCAATACCCAAATCATAGGGGTGCCAGAAGAAGAGCAAGAAATTGAAAACTTATTTGAAAACATAATGAAGGAGAACTTCTCCAATCTGGTGAAGGAAATAGACTTCCAGGAAGTCCAGGAAGCTCAGAGAGTCCCAAAGAAGTTGGACCCAAAGAGGAACACACCAAGGCACATCATCATTAAGTTACCCAAGATTAAAAATAAGGAGGGAATCTTAAAAGCAGCAAGAGAAAAGGAGACAGTTACCTACAAGGAATTCCCATAAGACTGTCAGCCGATTTCTCAAAGAAGCCTTGCAGGCAACAAGGGGCTGGAAAGAAGTATTCCAAATCATGAAACGCAAGGACCTACATCCAAGATTACTCTGTCCAGCAAAGCTATCATTTAGAATGGAAGGGCAGATAAAGTGCTTCCCAGACAAGGTCAAGTTAAAGGAGTTCATCATCACCCAACCATTATTACATGAAATGTTAAAGAGACTTATCTAAGAAAAAGAAGATGATCAAAACTATTAACAATAAAATGACAACAAATTCTCAACTGAAGAGAGTTTAGGTTCATCAACAACTGAACCTAAAAACAAAAATGAAAACAAACTATGCAAACAACTAGAACAGGAACAGAATCACAGAAATGGAGATCACACGGAGGGTTATCAGTGGAGAAGGGGGCAGGGAGAGAATGGGGGGAAACGTACAGGGAGTAAGAAGCATAAATGATACAAAATGGTACAAAATAGACAGGGGGGTGTTAAGAATAGTGTAGGAAATGGAGAAGCCAAAGAACTTATATGTATGACCCATGGACATGAACTAAGGGGGGAATGTTGGTGGGAGGGAGGGTGCAGGGCAGAGGGGAATAATGGGGAGAAAAAAATTGGGATATCTGTAATAGCATAATCAATAAAATATATTTTTTAAAAAGACTTAAAAATTGCCAAATCAAAATTACAACCAGAAATGGGGTAAGGTAATCATTCACTAAAGGAGAAATGAGCTGAGAAAGAGAGAATGCTGTTTGGGTTCATTTTTTCATTGCTGTGTAACAAACCACCCTAGAATAGTGACTTAAAGTAACAATAACAATTTCTTTTGCTTGTGGATCTACAGCATGGGCACAGTTCCATGGAGAAGGCCAAGTTTCACTCCGTGCAGAGTCAGCGGGCTGAAAGGTGGTTCGTTCACATGCTGCCTGCCTGTTACCAGGGCACTCAGGTTGGCCGAGACTGGGAGCCATGGTTCTCTCCATGTAGATCTCTCCACGGGCTGCTTGGGCTTTCACCCAAGCTGGTGACTGGGTTCCAGAGGGAGCATCCTAAGAGTAGTGGAAGATGACAGTTTCTCAGGGTTGGCCCTAGGAAAAAGTATGGCATCATTTCTGCTGTTTTAAGTAGTCGGAGAACCCAGATTCCAGAGGAGACACAGACTTCACCCCCCAATGGAAGGACTGCCCAAGAGTTTATGGACTGGTTTTAAAACTGCCACAATGTGTAATCCCAAAGCTTTCCCAGACTCAGTTTTTTCATGAATCTCGTATACATTTGGAAGGGAGAGAATGTCACACAATAAATCCTTGCAATCCACATCTTTTGTTCTATAAGTGATTCTGCTATCAATGAACAGTTGACAAAAGAAAAATCCTACTACATTGACATCTTATAGTCTATGTGATAGTTTAAAATATCAATACTTCTCTGTGGGGAGGCTTCCTTTTATCTGTTTTCCTCAAATTTTACACATTCATTATAGCTAATGTCTAATTTATTGTGCCATCTGAATCCAGCATCTTGTAATAAATTAATATTTGTCATGCTTCAGGTGGCAGGTCAGATCCACAATTGACACATTTGGGATGGGGATATGGAACGCCATGCCAATAAGCTTCCTGTTCAGCTCAGGGGTGATTTTGCCCATAGCCCTGGCAGTGCCAGTGGAAGCAGGGACAATTTTCTGGGAAGCCCCTCAGCCATCATGCCACAGATTGCCAGAGGACCCATCCACGGTCTTCTGGGTGGCAGTGATGGCATGGACTGTGGTCATGAGTCCCTCCATGATGCCAAATTTCCTGGCATGACTATTAATTTGGCTACAGCAATAGGGTGGTGGACCTTGCGTTCCACATGGCCTCCAAGGAGTAAGAGCCCCCTGGACTACCAGCTCCAGTGGCAGGAAGAGAGACCCTCAGCTGCTGGGGAGTCCTTGCCCCGAAACAATCCCCCAACACACTGAGAATCTCCTGACCTCCAGTTTCCATCCTACGCCCCCTGAAGAGAGAGGGGCTGAGGGAGCCCTGCCTTGTCATGTACCATCAATAAAGTTCACTCTCTCTAGCCAAAAAAAAAATTTGTCATGCTTATTGTCAGTTAACCATCATTCACCAAAAAGAAGTCATTTCAGATTTATGATAAGATGGCCTGCTCATTTACTCTCTAGACATTGAGATTTTTTAATTAGGGAGGAAATTTAACTTTTATTGTCTGCTGTGGATTCTGTCCCGCAAAATCCGTGGTGACCGTGACCGAATGTGTGAATGAATCTCACACAGAGACATGCTTGGAAGAGGAAATCCGGGGCCACAGACCCTTCCCTTATCCTATGGGAGAGGCCCCGAGCTTAGCTTAGCCCGGCTTTTATTAGAAGTTTCAGGATACATTAGCATGGCCATTCATTAACTATGCCAGAACAGGGGTCTAAACTAGGTAGTAAAGATACATTAAAAGGGGGTGGATAAGCAGTCTGTTTATTCAGGAAGGTAAACATTTGGGCAGGAAAGAATCTCAGGCATCCATTAACATAAGCCCCTTGGATTCCGGGGTAAGAGACTCATCAAGGCAGTAAATTTTAAGAAACATGTTAGCCAAATTCCCCTACAAAGAATTCCTTTTTCCATGGACATGATTCCGCGCATGCCGACTTGGGAGTTTTTCCACACGGAGGTTTTCCTCACACACGTGAATCCCAGGGCTACGCTTTCATCATGCGTGTGAAAAGAATTCCCTACAATTGTCCACAGTAAGTTCACAAGATATTTATTCTCTCAAAAATTTTTGATTACTTCTTTGACAAACACAATGTTAAACTTTAGGGTAAATGAGAAAATAATATCAGAGTAAGGTAAAAACAAGTGTTATATAATTAACCAGAAACTAAAGTGATGTCTGGCCCTCTGCTAGCATTTATTTAGAGAAGGGACAAGAAATTTGAATTTATATTAAATTATTTTATAATATTTACTTACTGTATGATAAACATGCTCTCTTCTAAAAGCTACAAAATGTGTACATGATTTTAACAGAAGTCCAGTATTTTAAAGTTGGGTTTTATTCAAAATAGGGAATCATTCTTTTAAAGCACTCAGTGTATTTTTATACATATCCTTAACATAACTGATAAAGTGTTTAACCAATAAAGCAACAAGGATAAAAGTTGTGGTTACCTCCAAAAATATTATCTTTTATCTGCTCCAGGATTTTAATTGATACTTCCTGTAAGTTATAGAAGAACTCTAATTTAGGCCTCTGTTTGCTTCCAAGGATAACAAGCATAAGACATGAATATTTATTCCTCTTTCTTCATTGTAGATCAGTTTTAATGGTATTTAACAATGGGAATTTAGATTAGAGTTTTTAATTCTCCCCAGAATATAATGGGATTCTGTTTCTTCAGATTTGAAAAACTTCTAAATAAACTAAATTTTATATTTTCCCCAATTCCTTTTTATCCAAATTCATCTAGACTGTCCTTGATTTATAACAATGGTACCATCCACACTAATTTAGAATCCGTAATATTGAACACAGCAATGAAAGTCAAGTTCAATGATTCTACTGACGTGTGTTACTTGCATTGCTGTGTCTCCTTCTGAATCAATGTACTTGAAATTTTGTGACCTTAAAGAATTGTTTTTCCTGACTGGTTAATAAATCAGTATTTACTTTGTATAATCATCATTAAACAAACACCCTGACTCCTTTTCTGTGGGAATTATCGGAGTTCTGAAATTGATTAAAAATGTGGCATATATGAAAATCCCTAGCAGTTGTTTTGTTTTAGTTCAGGAAAATGCAAACATGCATCTTTTAGCAGAAGATCCCTGAGTAGCAGACTTTACCTTGCTGGGGCAGCGCTGAGCAGACCCCAGAGCTACTGACCAGAGGACCACCCAGCCCAGGCAGCTGTGTGAGTCACTGGCCTCATCTTCAGAGACCACGTTTGAGTAGTTCAACACTTCTCATTGACCATTTCCCAAGGCTGCTTACATCTTGAGTGGATATGTAATTGGTAATGTTTATTTTATCTTCTTAGTGCTGTAGAGTAGCTCGTGCTCAGTGGGGCCTTGGGGTCTGTTAGGTTGAATTGCCGTGAAAATGCAATGACCCTTATGTACCTGTGTTTCAGAATTAGTAAGCATCTCAGAGAGTTAGGATGGACTGGATACTTCTAGTAGAGCCTGATTTAGGACAGGATTTATGAGTTTGGTTAAAAACTGATGTCATGTTGATCTAACTATTGGCTGAAGAGAAAACTTCCTATGATTACCCTTATCTAGAATTTATATGAATGAATGTAGTTGACAAAATTAATATCAAGAATTTACAAATTAATCAGAGAACAAAACAACCCAATAGAAAAATGGGCGCAGGATATGCACGGGCAATTCATAGATGAGGAAACAAAATGGGTACATAGGAGCAGAAGCTCAGCCTCAAAGAAATGAAAATGAAATACCATTTCACCCCCATCAGGTTGGAAGAAGTTAAAAGGTCTGAAAATCCTATGTTGTAAGCAACAGGAACTCCTATGTGTGCTAGTGGAAATATAAATTGGTAAAAGGGCTTGGAGAGCATTTTGGCCGTATCTAGTATAGTTGACATTTTTACTTTGCTACTGACCAGCAATTCCATTTCTTAGTTATTCCTAGAGTAGCTCTGAGACAGATGCACAAGGAGTCACAC
>PVJI01015512.1:0-40983 GCA_004026765.1 Micronycteris hirsuta
AGCAAGTGTGGATCATGTCTGTGGGATGGGAATTCTCTAATAGGAATTTGGCAAAAGTGTATCTTAAAAAATTCCGGCTTGCTGATCTCTTTCACCTGGTCCTGTCTGCCACCGGATCTGAATTTACATCCCAATGCCTTGCTATGAGTAATCCTACCTGTTCTGCTTAATCCCATGAATAATCAATCCTATGTAAATTGCTAATGCCCCTGATAAAAACCCTGGCTGAACTAGCCAAGGGGCTTTTTCCTGGGAATGGGAGGAATCAGCCACGTAGCCCTGGTATTACTTTCCCCGCGTGTCACGGCACACGCACCGAGTCACGGCAACCACGGGTGTCGGCAGGCCCGACCTACCCCGTGTCACATGTCATATTATTGATTCATGGATATTGAATCATTCTTGTATCCCTGGAATGAACCCCTCTTGTTCATGATGTATGATCCTTTTAACATATACTATTGTATTTGATTTGCATTATCTTATTTAGAATTTTTCATCTGTATTCATCAGAAATATTGCTTGTAATTTTCTTGTGTATGTGTGTGTTGTCTTTGCCTTGTTTTGGTATCAGGGTAACCTTAGCCTCATGAAATGAGTTCACAACTATTCCCTCCTTTTCAATTTTTCAGAAGAGGCTGAAAAGAACTAGTATTAAGTCTTCTTTGAATGGCTGATAGAATTCACCAGTCAATCCAACTGTTCTTGGACTTCTGTTTTTTTATTACTATTTCAATTTCTTTACTAATTATCAGTCTATTAAGATTTTCCAATTCTTCATGATTCAGTCTAGGAAGATAGTACACTTCTAGGAATTTGTTCATTTCTTTTAGGTTTTTGAATTAGGTGGCATATATTTTGTATAAGTATTCTTGTATAATCTTTTGTATTTTTGTGGTATCAATTGTAACTTCTCCTCTTTCATTTCTGATTTTCTGTATTTGTATTCTTCCTGTTTTTTCCTTAGTGAGTGAAGCCAGAGGTCTGTCAATTTTATCTTTAAAAAAAAACAGCACTTTGTTTTATTAGTTTTTCTATTGTCTTTTCATTTTCTATTCATTATTCCTACTCTGATTTTTTAGTATTTCCTTTCTTCTAAGTAATTTAGGTTTAATTTGTTGTTCTTTGTGTAGTTCTTTACAATATAATGTAAAACTCTTTATTTGGAGTTTTTTAATATTTCTGGAGGTAGGCTTATAATGCTATAAACTTCCATATTAGTAACACTTTTTCTGTATCCCCAAAATTTTAATTTGCCCTATTTTCATTTTCATTTACCTCTATTTATCTTTTGACCTCTAACTTCTCTTTGGCCCAAAAGCTATTCAGCAGAGTGTTGTTTAACCTCCACATATTTGTGTTTTTCTCCAGAATTCTTCTTGTAAAAATTTCCAGTTTCATACCATTGTGTTTGGAGTATTTGCTTAGTATGAGTTCTATCTTTTTACATTTATTGAGACTAATTTTGTGCCCCAACATGTGGTCTGTCCTTGAGAATGTTCCATGTGCACTTGAGAATATACATTCTTTTTTGGGGGGGATGGAAAGTTCTATTGATATCAATTAAATGTATTCAGTCAAATGTGTCATGTAAGGTTAGTACTTCCTTATTGACTTTCTGTCTGAATGATCTATCCATTGCTGTCAGGTCTCGTACTATTATATTAGTTTCTCCCTTTAGGTCTGTCAGTAATTTGTTTTATATATTTCAGTGCTCCCAGGCTGGGTACATATATAGCAATATGTTATGTCTTCTTGATAAATTGATATGTCTTCTGGATTATTCCCTTTATCATGACAAAATGTCCATTTTGTCTCTCTTTCCCTTTTTGCCTTGAAATCTGTTTTGTCTGATATAAGTACTGCTATATTTGCTTTTCTCTAGATTTCATTTGCTTTAAAGAACAACCACACAGCTGAAAACCTGGTTAACTAGCATGTATATTCTCATTCTCTCTTCATTTTAATTTCACAGATTAATAACATCTTTGCCAAAAATTGGAGGAACCACTCCAATTTTTATTCCTCCACTTCACTCAAAGACTTAACTATATTTTTCCTTTGAACTCAGTTCCTAAAATGATCTCAAGGCTAAGGGACAGATATTAGCTCCAGATTATAGGTCAGCTTGCAATGCCTAATTTAGGAAGGTTTTCTGTGCAGACGTTTGCAGCTCATTCCTTTTAGAGACGAATTCCACTGTTTCTGAACAAAGTTTTTTTAAAAAGATAGAACAACAGTGTTTGATAAATTATCTTCCCAGGGGTCCTTTCAGGGGAGTATGGACAGAATCACTTATATTAAGGATTGGGTGTGCAGTGGCCAAACCATAAGGCTTTGATGGGATTTGGTAGCAACCATTCAACAATGAAAAACTCAAGTATTGTCCCTAATTATGCCTGATTAATGCCAAATTTGAGCAAGGGCCCTGGCACTATTAACAGTTTGGAGATCTGAGGACAAAACTGGAACCCTAGAGGTCTGCTGGCCCCTAGGCCATCCACTGTCTAGGCTCTGGTTTGTTTGTTGTTGTTTGTCTTTCCCCACGGCGACGTGATTTATTCTGTCCTGCGTTCCGGAAAAGACGCAGTGACGTTTACTTTCTAGAGCTGCCAAAAGACCCAGGTGGATTAGGACCCAGCAAATGAGACTTCCCGTTCCCTCCAGGGCTAACAGGCTGACTCCCGCGCCAGGGCCCTGCCTTTCTCCTCTCGGAGCGGCCCCGCCCAGTCACAGTGGCCCCGCAGTTCACGCCCACCTGCAGCTACTCACGCTTTGTGAGTCTAGCGATTGTTGCGTCTGGTGTCCACACTCAAAAAGGTAAATGCTCACTGTCCCTCAGATTTCCCGCTGACCTCCCGGAAAATGACGGCGTCTTGCGAGCCGTGCAGGGCACCTTCCCGCCGCCCCAAGAGTCCTTTTTTTCCTTGGAGCTTCGTTAAGATTCTTTTGATGACCCTAGTGGTCCGGTTACCCACATCCTTTGGTAGGAATCTGGAGACTGTGTGCGATCCGGAGGCAAACTGTAGCGGGTCATGGAGCAGACCAACCAGAGCCAAGGGCGGGGGGATTCGCTTGGTGGGTCGGGTAGGAGGCACGGGGCTTGGTCGACCCCGGTGGTGGGGAGCTGGGGTAGAATGCTTATCCACAGGTCCTCAGGGTTGTGCTGTGGCGGATCCAGGATGGTGGGGTCCTGCAGTGCCAGCGGTGAATGTTGCTTGGTAGTGGGCACTGAGCCTTTCCGGGCACTAGGTGCCGCCTGGTTTTGCCGAGGGCGAAGGTGTGTCTCCAGCAAAAGCTTGCAGGTGTTTGGGGACTGAGTCTTTAAGGACGGGAAGCCCTCACCTGTGCTGAAGGTGAGGGCTTTCTCTTCGGTGCCCAGTGCTCGGGGATGTTGCTAGGGCCCGTGCTGTGACTGTGAAGAGGTTCTGCGCTGTGTTCCCTGGGCGAGGTGAGAGTGTTTGTGGCCGGCTCTGTTGGGCTGGGGGAACGGGGGCCGGGTGTTACCTGGTGTGGTGGTTTACAGAAATGTCCAGACCAGCGGTGTGGAGTAGGGGCAAGGCAGTTCACTGCTTGCTTTGTGTGCGGGCTGGAAGGCGCATGTTTTGCAGGGGAGTCCTTGAGTGAGAGGAAAATCCCTGGAATTTAGAGGGATTGTTAATGCCACGCAGTGCTTTTTGCACACAAAGGCAACAGGCTCCTTATTGCCCCAAAATCATATTGGTATTGGTTTGCTGTTGTTGTTTTTTTTTTTAAACTATGGAGTCACCTTCCTAATCCCATCCATTATAGACAATATTCTATTCTGTTCTTGAATGTCTTAGGGCAATGTTTTACTTTGTAAAATTAGGTTGGGCCCTATTTAAGGGAAGATCTGAAGAAACCTAAAAAAAATTGGTAATCAAACCTAGTAAGAAATGATAAACATAAGAAATGAACAATAAGCAATGGTAATATGGTCACACACACAACACAGCTCAAACTAAAAGCCGAAGGCCATCCACTTTCAGGATAGTTACTGAAACTGAATACATAAAATAAGTGACAGTTGCATAATTTAATCACAGACATGCTGTTCTGTGATTTCTTTCTTGAGGGTTCCAGGAAATTTTAGAATGATGTTATGCATTTGTATAGGAACAGAATTTATAGAATTTCTAGCTCATGTTTGTTTTCCTATTGTAAGTGAAAATGTCTAACTCAGGGTATTCAGTAAATGTAATGTTAATAAAACTCACCTCTATACAAATCCTCTTTTTAAAAATGCTGTTAGTTACTGGGGCTTTCGGCTTGCTTTTTGCTTTTATCTTGAACAGTTTATTGAGGAACATTCAGATACTAGGTCAGCATAGTGGAAATGTTGAAAACATTTTGCCAGCAGCTCGATTTCAGGACATGATGGAAATGAAATGTTGGCCTGTGTATATATAGAGAATCTTAGAATTTAGAATATGACGCACAATAAGAGTAAAATTTCACATCTTTAGAGTTCTGTTGACCCATCTCACACTCTGAAGTAATACTAATCAAGGGAGCAAGAAACTTAGGGTTCCTCAGGCATCAAAACTTTCTCCGTAGGTCCTTAACCTTGTAGGAGAGGCCTCTGCATTCTTTTAGCCATTTAGGACTTGATGTGTATCCATCACATATTTTACATAATTGTTCCAACATATGCATTAGGTTTTCAAGCCCACAGATAATTAGAAATAAGAGGAATTGCTGAAATAAAAATGAAACTATGGAGAAAAAAAACTACCAAAATGAAACAAGTAAAAAATTCTGAAAGCATAGTAATATAGTAGCTTTGCTGTAGTATATGTTGGATTTACAGCCCAAACAGCTACCTCAGGGAGCTTCTGAGGGAACGCAAGATCTACTGATCAGTGAAGGAAGATTGTATTGTATTTAAAATAACGTGTGAGAAAGCAGGTTTTGTTCACGTTAGCGCTATACAAAGTAGTAAATTTTGACATTTAAATGGCATCTATTCACTTATAAAATGCTCAATTCACTAATATGAAATGAATTCATGTATTTTTGAAATACTTTAGCCCATATTTATTTTGATCTATGATCCATAAAATGTTTATTTAATAATCACCTCTTACCATAGCATTTCTTGAGCACTGGGTGAAGGTAGTAGAATACAAAAGCATATGACCTCTAACTTCTAGGAATTTGCCTCCTGAGAGGAGACTAAGCCTAAAGTAAGTGAAAAGTTTGTTTCAAACTATAGAAAAGTCAGTAATCTGGGCAGAGTGCTATATACTACAGAAGATTTCTTAGAAGAGAAGTGAGTTTTGAAATGAATTTAGGGAAAAAATGGAGAATGATGCATATATATCTCCAACCTGAAACACTAATTTTTGTTTCTTAAATTTAGTGTTGAATGAAAATTCAGCTCATTCCCCAACAAACCAAAAGCCAATAGATGGTTACCTAAAGTGCAGCACATCGTCCACTACTACCACCACTTGGGTAAAAGCAGGGAACGATTATTTAAAATCTTGCCAAGGAGTGTTACATTTATTCTGTACTACCAGGCCACAGTCCCTGGTTGGTCAGAGATTAAATATTTTATTTTTATATTCTTATTTTCTTATTTTTAGGTGGCTGTACTAATCCACCAGAGTTCGACACTATGAAGATAAAGGGTGTCCCTAAATCTTCATATGAGATTTGGGAGAAAGTATTTTATGATTGTAAACCAGGACACTATTATAAATTATTTTTCCCCTACAACACCTTTTGTGAGCCAAATAATACATGGTACCCTCTTGATGAAGCCTGCTACAGTAAGTAAACAAATCCTTTCTTCTTGTATATGTGTGTGTTTGCTGTAGTGTTTATTTATTTATTTACACAATTTAGGGTCCATTTTCCACTATGGCAATGAAGATTTTCTCATGTGAAACTAAGTTTTTAGATAGCAGTGCAGTTTTTAGGATTTGACAGATCTCCCAGAAATTTTTCTGCAGACAGTTGGTTGCTGGAGTAAATGTTAATTTTATGTTTTCCTTTATAACAGTTAACTCAAGAAAATAATAGTGCATGAATTGAACAGTGTAGAATTTTGATATTGATTTAAATTTGTTTTGAAATTTGTATTAAAAAAATTAAAAAATTTTCTTGTAGAAAAAGCATGTCCAACTCCAAAAGTCCAAAATGGTGGAGCAGTTGACTCACAGGTGGGCTTTGAATTTGATAAAGAAGCTCACTTTTATTGTGATGATGGGTAAGTTACTCTTTAGAGAAAACATGGTATTACCAATTCCATATTGTTTTTCTTCTCTTCTTAAGTAATTCCGTAAAGTTGATTTTATTTTGCTTTCTGTGTGACAAGTTGCACTTGTACCCAATCAACTCTTGGACTTTTTATGGAAACCGAAAAGATATGTATTTATTTATTTATTTGTTTGTTTGTTTTTTTAAGATTTTTAAATTTATTTTTAGAGAGGGGGAAGAGAGGGAGACAGAGAGGGAGAGAAACAGCAATGTATGGTTGCCTCTCACATGGCCCTCACGGGGGACCTGGCCCGTCGCCCAGGCATGTGCCCCAACTGGAAATCGAACTGGCGACCCCTTGGTTCCCAGCCCACACTCAATCCGCTGAGCTACACCAGCCAGGGTGAAAAGATATGTATTTAATAGAAAGAAATTTACATCAGAGGAAAGCCAAATTATATAACCCTTGCTATATGTAATAATGAGATTATTGTAAGCATCACAAATGTAGTAATCACAATGACTTTATCCTTGACAACAAAGTGTACCCTACTTTTAAAAAAAGCAAAACAATTCTCAGAGGTGAAGGAGGCCTCACAGAAATGTTGTGTTAGTAAACTCCTCTAATTTCTTACATATCTTGTGTCTGGTTGTTCTATCTTTTATTTTAAGTGGAGTATCGAAGTCATTTAACTGTTATTGTAGAAATTGTTGTATGTAGAAATGTGCATTTCTCCTTTCAATTATATTTGCTTCATATATTTTGATGTCTGTCATTAGGTATCAGTGTTTATAACTGTTATATCTGCTTTTTATAAATACCTTTCATTTAATAATATTTAAGATCTCTTGTATTTATTTCTTGTAACCATTTTGATTTTAAGTCTATTTTATCTGATACTAGTATGGACATCCCTGCTCTTTTTTGGAATAATGCTTACATAGAATATCTTTCTCCATTCATTCACTTTCAACCTGATTTTGTCTTTGGATCTCAAGTGAGTCTTTTGTAGAGAACATAGTAGGATGTTAAATGTGAACTATGGGTAACAAGGAGGGACTTCTGTCTTGTGCTACCTGTTTTCTACATGCCTGATAGCTTTTTTGTCCACTTCCAAAATTATTGTCTTCTTTTTTGAGTCATCTCTTTTTTTAAAGATTTTATTTATTTTATTTTTTAGAGAGGAGAGGGGAGAAAGAGAGGGAGAGAAACATCAATGCGTGGTTGCCTCTAGTGTGCCCCCTCCTGGGAACCTGGCCAGCAACCCAGGCACGTGCCCTAGACTGGGAGTCAAACCAGTGACCCTTTGATTCACAGGCTGGCACTCAACCACTGAGCCACAACAGCCAGGGCTTTTTTAGTCATCTTTTTATAATAAAATGTTTAAATTCCTTTCTCATTTCCTTTTGTGTATATTCCATGGCTATTTCTTTGTGGTTACCATGGGGATTACATTTAAAATCCTAAAGTTATATCAATCTAAATTAGAACATATAACAACCTAACTTCTTTATAGCTTCGTACCCATGCTATTTGGTTGTTACCATCACAGAATTTCATCTTTATATACTGCGTGTCCCAAAGCATAAATTAATAGTTCTTTTAAATACATTATTTCTTAACATGTAGAAAACAAGATTGGAAGTTAAAAAACAAAGTTACAATAATACTTCACACTAATGCTTTTCTTTAAATGTATTATCTCTTGTGAAGAAAACAAAAATTACAGTTACAAACTATTGTTCCAAGAATACAAGCTTTTATAATTGCCCATGTATTTATATTTAATGAGATGTTTATTTCTCTTTTTGGGTAAAGGTTACTTTATATTGTCCTTTTATTTGACCTTGGAAGACTCTCTTGAGAATGTCTTTCAGGGAAGTTCTAGTGGCCACAGACTCGCTCAGCTTTTGTTTACCTGGGACTGTTTTAATTTCCCCTTCACTTTTGAGGACAGTTTGGCTGGATAGAGTATTTTTGGTTTAAAGTTGTTTTTTTTTTTTCTTTTCACACTTTTAGTATAGCAGCCCATTGTCTTCTGGGTTCCAAAGTTTCTAATGATCTGCTTATTATCTTATTGAGTATCCCTTGTATGTGATGATTTGTTTTTCACTTCCTAATTTTAAGATTCTCTCTTTGTCTTTGGTCTTTGAAAATTTGATTGCAGTAGTCCTTAGAGATCTACAAGAGATTAGTATCCCCCTGTGGATACTAATCCAATTCTCACATATAAAAAAGAATAATATTTGCATATAACCTATGGATATCCTCCTGTATACTTCATCTGTAGATTATTTTCAATACTTAATATAATATAAATGCTGTGTAAATAGTTGGTATACTGTATTGTTTATGAAATAATGACAAGAAAAAATCTGTACTCTTTTTAAAGAATATTTTGAATTCTTGCTTGGATAAATTGACGTTTTTGAAACCTGCAGATTTAGAGAGTCAACTGTATTATGTCTTAGTGTGGGCCACTTTGAAATCATTTTTCCTGGAGGTTATTGAGTTCTTGGATGTTTATATTTATGTCTTTTATCTAATTTGGGAAGTTTCCAGCTATCATTTCTTTATATATCTTTTTGCCCATGCTGTCTTTCTTCTCATTTTGGGATTCCCACAATGCGTATGTTGGTCCACTTGATGGTTTCTCACAGTTCCCTTAGGCTCTGTTAAGTTTTCTTCACTCTGTTTTCTTTTTGTTCTTCAGACAATAAATTTCATTGTCCTAACTTCATGAGCAGCGATTCTTTTTCTGCCTGCTCAAATCTGCCTTTAATCCCTCTAGTGAATTTTTCATAGCAGTTATTGTACTTCTGAGGTCCAGAATGTCTTTTCACTTTTTTTTTAGGTTTTATATCATCTTACTGATATTTCAATTTTGTTCACACATCATTTTCCTGACTTTCTCCACTTTATTTAGTTCTTTGAGCATCTTTAAGAGAGTTGTTTGAAATCTTTGTCTAGTAAATTTGCCATCATACTTTATCAGGGACAGTTTCTATTGTTTTTGTTTCTGTTTTAATGGACCATACATTCCTCTTTTTTTGCATGCCTTGTGACTTTCTTTTTGTGGAATACTGCATATTTAAATCTAGTAATGCGGTAACTCTAGAAATCTGCTTCTTTGCCATTCTTAGGCCTTACTGTTTTTGTTGTTGTTGTTGTTGTTGTTGTTATTGTTTTTGTATGTTTTATTGCTGTAGGGTATCTCTGTGCTGAGGATCAGCCTCAGACATAAACTGAAAGTCTATTCAGGTTGTTTCAGAGCATTTCCATGGGCACATGCACTCAATTTCTAATATTCCATATCCATGCAGTCATTTTTTGAATATCCTTGGTTTTTAATGGCTCCTGAGAAAGGAAAAACAAAATATGAAGTGGGAAGAAAAGGATGTAGGATCACTAAATCCTCTAAAAATAATTTCAGCTGGGAAGGAAAGGGCATACTAGAGAGGGAGAAGATGCCACAACAATGGCTGCCCTTCTTTTTGTCCACTTCTTTGTGACCAGAAGCAGTAATCCGAGCTCAGACCCCTGATATTTGTAGGACAGGACCTTTTTGCCCACCAACTTACTTCAAGCTGCTTCAAAAACACATACACAGCCGCCTGATACATTGTAGGTGGTGGAGGATGTGTAACTCCTATTTTCCTGAGAGCTGAAATTTATTGAAATTACATTTACTTGTCAGAGTCTTCCCTTGGAAGTTGCAAGCATTCAGTAGACTCCAGAGTTCCAAATAGTTACATCAAGCAAATTCTGCCATTGAAGTCGTTGTCTAGTTGGGTAGACAGAGTTCTGGTGCTTCCTACTCTGCCATCTTCTCAATTCTCTCTTAAAACACTAAAATATGGAGAGAGGGGAATGAGTGAGCCTTGATGGAAAAAGCAACCAAAATTATGTACAAGCAGCTTCACTATTTTTTTAACTTAATCAAGTAAAAAATGGAAGATGCACTTAATAGTTTTAGAGAGAGACTGATAAAGCATTTTGAGGGATATCAAACATTTAAGACATAAATTCTTTTCAAAGAAATGGTAGCCTTATTGAAAAACAGAATATATACAGAGAAATGTCAAAACAAAATGGTAAATAGGAAGTATAAAATAGATATTCATGAATATTGCAATGAGAATTCAGAGAGAGTACTGTGAATTTAACCAGAGATTTTTAAAAATTTATTTATTTATTTTATTGTTCAATTACAGTTGTCTGAATTTCCCCCACCCCAGTTAAATCCCCCTCTCTCCTTTGTCTCCACCCTCCTCCTTGTTTTTATCCTTGTATCCTTTATAGTAGTTCCTGAAAACTCTTACCCCATTATCCCCTCCCACCTCCCCTCTGGTTATTGTTAGATTGTTCTTAATTTCAATGTCTCTGGTTATATTTGGTTGCTTTTTTCTTTTGTTGATTATGTTCCAGTTAAAGGTGAGATCATATGGTATTTGTCTCTCACCACCTGGCTGATTTCACTTAGCATAATGCTCCCCAGTTCCATCCATGCTATTGTAAAGGGTAGGCACTCCTTCTTTCTCTCTGCTGCATAGAATTCCATTGTGTAAATGTGCCAGTTTTATGATCCACTCATTTACTGATGGGCACTTCGGTTGTTTCCATAACTTGGCTATTGTAAATTGTGCTGCTATGAACATTGGAATACATGGGTACTTTTGGATTGGTGTTTCAGGACTCTTAGGATATAGTACAGCAATGGAATTGCTGGGTAAAAAGGCAGTTCCATTTTTAGTTTTCTGAGGAAATTCCATATAGCTTCACCAGTCTGCATTCCCACCAACAGTGCACTAGGGTTCCCTTTTCTCCACATCCTCTCCAATACTTGTTTGTTGATTTGATTATGATGGCCATTCTGACCAGTGTGCATCTATCTGATGGCTAGTGATACTGAGCATCTTCTCATATGTCTCTGGATCCTCGTCTTTGTATCCTCGTATTATCGTCTTTGCAGAAGTGTTTGTTCAACTTCTTTGCCCACTTTTTAATTGGGTTGTTTGCCTTCCTGGAGTAGAGTCATGTGAGTTCTTTATACACTTTGGAGATGAAACCCTTGTCCAAGGTAACACTGGCAAATATGTTTTCCCATATGGTTGGTTCTGTTTTCATTTTAATGCTGTTTTCTTTAGCCATGCAGAAGCTTTTTAATTTGATGAGGTCCCATTTGTTTATTCTTTCCTTTATGTCCTTGCTCTAGGGAACTATCAGTGAAAATATTGCTGTGTGGAACATCTGAGATTTTTTTGCCTATATTCTCCTCTAGGACTTTGATGGTGTCATGACTTATATTTAAGTCTTTTATCCACCTTGAATTTATTTTTGTGTATCGTGTAAGCTGGTGATCAAGTTTTATTTTTTGCATGTAGCTGTCCACCTCTCCCAATACCATTTGTTGAGGAGGTTAGTTTTACTCCATTTTATGCTGTTGTCCCCTTTGTCAAATATTAGTTGACTAGAGAGACTTGGATTTATTTCTGGGCTCTCTGTTCTGTTCCATTGGTCTATGTGTGTTCTGATGCCAGTACCAGGCTGTTTTGATTACAGTGGCCTTGTAATACAGTTTGATATCAGGTATTGTGATCCCTCCTACTTTGTTCTTCTTTCTCAAAATTGCTACAGTTATTTGGGGTTGTTTATTGTTCCATATAAATTTCTGAAATGTTTGTTCTATATCTGCGAAACATGTCATTGGTACTTTCAAAGGGATTGCACTGAATCTATAAATTGCTTTGGGTAGTATGGCCATTTTGATGATGTTAATTCTTCCAATCGATGAGCATAGTTCATGCTTCCATTTGTTTGTATCTTCCTTAATTTCTTTCTTTAGTGTTGTGTAGTTTTCTGAGTACAGGTCTTTTACATCTCTTGGTTAGGTTTATTTTTAGGTCCTATTTTATTTTTCTTGTTGCTCTATCAAGTGGGATTTTTTTCATGATTTCTGCTTCTGATGTTTCATTGTTGGTGTACAAAAATGCCTTTGATTTCTTAATATTGACTTTGTATCCCACTGTTTTGCCAAATTAACTTATTAGATTGAATAGTCTTTTTGGTGGAGTCTATAGGATTTTCTATGTACACTATCATGTCATCTGCAAACAATGACAGTTTTGCTTCCTCCTTTCCAATTTGGATACCTTTTATTTCTATTTCCAGTCTGATTTCTGTGACTAAGACTTCCAATACTATGTTGAATAGGAGTGGTGAAATGGACAAACTTGTCTTGTTCCTGATCGTAGTGAGAAAGTTTTTAGTTTTTGTCCATTGAGTATGATGTTGACTGTAGGTCTCTCATATATGGCCTTTATTATCTTGAGGAATTCTCCCTCTATTCCCACTTTGCTGAGTGTTTTTATCATAAATGGGTGCTGTACCTTATCAAATGCTTTTTCTGCATCTATTGATATGATCATGTGATGTTCTTTTGCGTTGTTTATATCACATATTATGTTCATTGATTTGCAAATATTGTACCATCCTTGCATCCCTGGGATGAATCCTACTTGATCTTGGTGTATGATCTTTTTTACGTATTGCTGGATGCAGTTTGACAATATCTTGTTGAGAATTTTAGCATCTATGTTCACCATATATTCAAAGGAAGTTTTCTTTCTTTGTTGTGTCTTTATCTGGTTTTGGGATTAGGATGATGCTGGCTTCATAAAAAGAGTTTGGGAGTCTTCCATATTCTTGAATTTTTTGGAATAGTCTGTGAAGGATAAGGGTTAGCTCTTCCTTAAATGCTTTGTAAAGTTCTCCTGTGAAACCATCTGGTCCAGGGCTTTTGTGTGTTGGGAGTTTTTTTATTAATTCTTCAATTTTGTCTGCTGTTATTGGTTGGTACAGGCTTTCTGCTTCTTCTTCCTTGAGTTTTGGAAGATTGTATTTTTCCAGAAATTTGTCCATTTCACCTAGGTTTTCAAATTTCTTGGCATACAGTTCTTCATAGTTGTTTCTTACAATCCTTTGTATTTCTGTGGTATCAGTTGTAATGTCTCCTCTTTCATTTCTGATTGTGTTTATTTGGGTCCTCTCTCTTTTTTTCTTGATGAGCCTGCTTAAAGGCTTGTCGATTTTGTTTATCTTTTCAAAGAACCAGCTCCTGGATTCATTGATCCTTAGAATTGTGCTTTTAGTTGCTATGTCATTTAGTTCTGATCTGATCTTGGTTATTTCCTTCCTTCTACTTGCTCTGGGCTGTCTTTGTTGTTGTTCCTCAAGTTCTTGTAGGTGTAGGGTTAGGTTGTTTGTTTGAAATGTTTCTGTCTTTTTTAGGTAGGTCTGTATCACTATGAACTTCCCTCTCAGGACTGCCTTCACTCTGTCCCATAAGTTTTGGATTGTTGTGAGTTCATGTTAATTTTGTTTCCAGAAACTTTTTGATTTCTTCCTTAATCTCACTCTTGACCCATTCATTGTTTAATAGCATGCTATTCAATCTCCATGAGTTTGAGTGTTTTTGAGTTTTTTCCTTGAGGTTTGTATCTAGTTTCAGTGCCTTGTGGTCAGAGAAAATACTTGATATGATTTCAATTTTCTTGAATTTTTTGAGGCTTGTTTTGTGTCCTATTATGTGATCTATCTTTGAAAATGTTCCATGTGCATTTAAAAAGAATGTTTATTTTGCTTCTTTGGGATGAAAGGCTCTATATATGTCAGTTAAGTCCATTTCATCTAGGGCATTGTGCAATGCCACAACATCTTTGTCGATATTTTGTTTGGAAGAGCTGTCCATTTTTGACAGTGGGATGTTAAAATCCCCTACTCTAATTGTGTTGCTGTCAATATCTTTCTTGGAGTCCTCCAAGATTTTCTTTATGTATTTGGGTGCTCCTATGTTGGGTGCATATACATTTACAATGTTTTTGTCTTCTTGATGGATTCTTCCCTTGAGAATTATGAAGTGACCTTCTGGGTCTCTTTTTATGGCTCTTTTTTTGAAGTCTATTTTGCCTGATATGAGTATTGCTAACCCGGCTTTTTTTTCCTGTCCATTTGCTTGTAATATTTGTTGCCAGCTCTTCACTTTCAGTCTGTGTAGGTCTTTTGCCCTGAGGTGGGTCTCTAGTTGGCTGCATATGTGGGGGTCGTGATTTCTTATCTATTCATCTATTCTATGTGTTTTGATTAGAGCATTTAATCCATTTATGTTTAAGGTTATTATTGATAGTTACTTATTTATTGCCATTTTTTCATATCAGTTTTCTTCTCTCTCTTCCTGTTCTTAAAGCAGACCATTTAGCATCTCTTGCAGAGCTGGTTTCCCTGCTTCTCTCTTTCATAGTGTATTTTTAATTTTCCATCTTTCACCTCACTTGTGTTCCAATAGCACACTACTCTAGGTCCGGTACTTCCTATTCTTGTTATTTATACCACATAGATTCTGTCATATGATTGTGCTCCATTACTATTGTAAATACTTGCTGTTCCATACAATTGTAAATACTACACAGCACCCCTCCCAGATCTTAGCTCACTTCACTGTTTCTGGAACTTTATTACTGTTGTATTCTCTCTCTATTATAACTATTATAATCTATTATAACTCTCTTCTCTCACACACTACACCTATTTTTTATCCTAATCTGACCTCCCACAGGTTCACTGCTTTCTAGATCCAACTCACAATCATCACCCCCTCCAACAAGAGTCTTATCTTTTTTCCACCCTTTCTACAAAATTGCTAGTTGAGTGAAATGCCATGGTTAAGACTACACATATCTAAAGGATCTCCTATCTCTTCTCTATGGGTTGGTACTTTAAATACCATAGAATACACTCCCACTGTCTTAAACCATTTTGCCTTCCCCCTCCAACTGAACACAAAAAGGAGTAGGTGGAAGCTCTGAACACCAGAATACCTGCTGGAAGAGGAAATCCACAAACAAAGGGACCACCAACAGATAACAATGGAAGAAGGTGAAGGTGTGAGTGGAAGCCACACTAACCTCCACCCTGGACCAATCTGGAAATACAGAAATACAACCAAATGGTGGAAAAATTACCCAGAACAAACAAGTGAACAATAGTGAGAGAGAAGCCTCAAAACCTTGTATAGACAGAAGAACCAGCTTCAACACAACCTGTCCACACCTGCACAACAGCATACAAGACATGATGGATAGAGTGACCCTCAGTTAACCAGCTGGAGGGAAGGACCCACCAAAGAAAGACCCAACAGCAATCAAAGCCCAAAGACATACAGAGAGCCAACATAAATGACAGCCCAAGACCAGCAAGCTCAGGAGACCAAGGAGACTGCACCACTGAATCTCACAGGTCTTCTACCATAGAAGTTCCAACCATAAACCCAGGGAGTCAGAACAGATCAATTTAAGAAGCAGAGGCTAACAAGAAGAGTCTCACAAACAATGAGAAGACAAAGAAACAATCCCCAAATGAAAGGAAAGGAGGAAGCCTCAGAAAGAATGCTAAATGAAATAGAGGCAAGTCAACTATCAGATATTGAGTTCAAAGCAATGGTTGTAAGGAAGCTCAATGAGCTCACAGAGAATTACCAAAGACTACAGGAAAACTACAATGAACTCATTGCACACTATATCAACATGAAAAAGGAAATAGAAACTATCAACAAGGTCCAAGAGGAAATGAAGAATATAATTTCTGAATTGAAGAACACAGTAGAAGGAATCAAAAGCAGGCTCTATGAAGCAGAGAATCGGATCAGTGAGCTGAAGGACAAGGTAGAAAGAAACACCCAGAAAGAGCAAGAAAAGGAAAAGACACTCAGAAAGAACGAAGAGGGGTTAAAGGAAATGCAGGACCACATGAAACATAATAATATCCGTGTAATAGGGATACGAGGAGAAGAACAGGGATAGAAAACCTGTTTGAAAAAGTAATGATGGAAAACTTCCCTAATTTGATGAGAGAAAAATTCACACAACTCCAGGAAACACAGAGAGTCCCAATCAAGAGGAACCCAAAGAGGCCCACTTCAAGACACATCATCATTAAAATGGCAAAATTCCAAGACAAAGAGAGAATCTTAAAGGCAGCAAGGGAGAAACGGAGTAACACACAAGGGAGCCCCGATAATACTAGCAGCAGACTTCTCAATGGAAACGCTCCAAGCCAGAAGGGAATGGCAAGAAATATTCCAAGTAATGAAAACCAAGGGCCTGCAACAAAGACTACTCTATCCAGCAATGCTCTCGGTTAAAATGGAAGGTCAAATAAGGAGCTTCCCAGACAAAAAAACCTCAAAACCAGAGATTTTTGTTTGTTTGTTTCATCCAATATGCCTGAGCTATTTCTAGAAAGAAATTCTGGTTTAAAGAATACATGCAGCCCTTATCAGGTGGCTCAGTTGGTTGGAGCATCGTCCCATACACCAAAAGGTTGTGCATTTTATCCCCTGTTGGTGCACATACCTAGGCTTATGGTTCAATCCCCAGTCAGGACATGTACGGGAGGCAACCAATTGGTGTTTCTCACATTGATGTTTCTCTCTCTCCCTTTCCCCAATCTCCCTCTCTTTCCTTCCTTCCTTCCCTCTATCTCTAATGTCAATAAATATATCCTCAGGCAAAGATTATTTTTAAAAAATATGTACATACCCCATTGTATTGTGCTTTGCTTTATTGCACTTCGCATGTATTACATTTTCATTAACATCAAGACATAAGCTTCCACCAGCAAAAGAGTTACAATGAAGGTTCAAATGATGATTACCATTTTTAGCAATGAAGTATTTTTAATTAAAATATACTTATTGTTTCTTTAGACATAATGCTATTGTATACTTAATTATCTACATTATAGCACAAATATAACTTTATATGCACTGGTAAACCAAAAAATTTGTATGACTTGATTTATTGTGATATTCACTTTATTGTGATGGTCTGGAACCAAAGCTGTGATATATCTGAGGTATGCCCGTATTAATATGGGCTAAAACTTACCTACTACTCATTATGTATCAGATACTAAGTCATCTAACATTGAAAACAACCTCATGAGTTATCTACTATTATCCCCTTTCACAGGTGAGGAAAGTGATAAAGAGAAACATTAGGGACTTGCCCAACACCAATAACATGTCAGTCATGGAGATGGAACTTGAATCCAGTCAGGCAAGCTCTAGGGCCTGATCTTTCTACTTAATTGTTGTCCTGATTGAGAAGAATGGAAGAAGTAAAGGCACAGAAATTAGTGTGTAGGGTATCCAACCTTTTGACATCTCTGGGCCACACTGGAAGAAGACAAGTTTTCTTGGGCCACACATTAAATACATTGAGACACGGAATCACAAGAAAATCTCATAATGCATTAAGTTTATTTATGATTTTCTGTTGGGCCACATTCATAGCCATCCTGGGCTATGGGTTGGACACCCCTATATGTGATTGCCAGAGAGAGCAGAGACCAGACTGCAGACAGGCATGACAGATTTATTTAGATATCTTTGTTCTTGGCCAGTGTGTGTTCAAATGTGAAAACTGTTTAATTAAATACCATATTTGGTTAGCACGTTCATTATATTATGTAATTTAAGAAAATTCCCCCTCAGATTACTTTAGTGCAGAAAAACAACTATATGAAACTTTCCTTTTTATTATGTATACCTTGATAACTGGTAAAAAACAGTAACCAGTAACCTTTTCTTTTTTAAAATTAGTTATTACTTAAAAGGTGAAGAAATTCTAACTTGTAAACTTTCTGGAGACCAGGTACATTGGGACTATGCTATCCCAACATGTGAAAGTAAGTAAATTTTCACTTACTTCATTTTTAGAATTTAGACCAGCAATTCTCAATCTTTTTGGCCTTTGGGACCCACTTATGCTGATTTTTTTTAAATTAAAGTATAGTTGACATACAATAGTACAACATAGTGTATTCAATATTTATATGCCTTACAATATAATCACTACACTAAGTCTAGTAGCCATTTGTCACCATACAAATTTATTACATTATTATTGAATATATTTCCTGTGTTGTACATTACATCCTGGTGACTTATTTATTTTATAACTGAAAGTTTGTACCTCTAATTCCCCCTCACCTTATTTACCCATCCTCCCAGCCCACTTCACTATGCAACCATCAGTTTGTTCTCTGTATCTGTAAGTACATTTCTCTTTTGTTTGTTTTCTTGTTTTAGATTTCACATATAAGTGAAATCATATGGCATTTGTCTTTCTCTAACTTATTTCACTTAGCATAATGCCCTCTAGTCCATCAATGATGTTGCAAATGGCAAAATTTCATTCTTCTTTATGGCATGGTAGCATTGCATTGTGTATAGGTGTATATTTGTATGTTTTATATGTGTATACCTATGTATATATATGCACATAGATATACGAGGTCAGTCTTGAAAAAGTCCAGTCATTGTTACTCTAACAAGTACAGTCTGTGCGACACTGATGTAACCTGGCAGCCGAGGAGAGTAGACTAGAATGTGCATGTGTGAACAATGACAACTTCACTGTACTAGTCAGTGGGTGTGATAGATGTTGAGTGAGCATGTGTACTGTGTGGCCATCACATTCAAAATGACTGAGCGAGGACAGCAACAAATCTACATCAAATTTTGTGTTAAGCTGTAGAGATTCTTTTCACACACGGTAGCATAGCCCTGGGATTCAAGTATGTCTGAGTAAGGTCTCCTGCGTGAAAAAATCTCCCAAGACGGCATGTGCAGATTCATATTTGTGGACAAAGAATTCTTTAAAGGGGAATTTGGCCAAAATATTTCTTAAAGATTTACTGCCTTGCTGAGTCTCTTCCCCCTGGATCTAGGGGCTTATGCTAATGAATGCTCGGGCTTTTTCCTGCCACAATATTTATAGTTCTGGAGTAAGCAGCCCTAGCTAGCTTGCCCTCAATTTACATATCTACCCTCTTAATGTATGGACCCGGTCCTGTCTACCACTGGACCGGAATATACAATCCATGCATAAGTTAATGAAGACCAATCTGATGCTCTGTGCCCCAAAGCCTCAATAAAAACCCCTGGACCCGAGGCTTGGGGTTCTCTCCCAGATGATGAGAGGGAAGCCCCATGGTCCCGAATCCCTTTTCCAGTGTATTTGGTGTGAGAATTATTTATAAATGCATTCGGTCACGGTCACCACGGATTCTGCCTAGCTATGAGTCCTCAACGTTAAGCTTTAACATTCCTCTCTGGAGACTATTTAGATGATTCAGAAGGCTGCAGCTATGGGCAACTGGTAGATGAAGCTGTCATGATTGGCAGCTTCATCATGACAGTGTGCCCGCTCATGCATCACGTCCTCTGCAGAGATTTTTGGTGAAACATCAAATCACCCAGGTAACTCAGTCCCCTTACAGCCCAGGTTTGGCACCCTCGACTTCTGGTTGTTCCTAAAACTAAAATCACCTTTGAAAGGGAAGAGATTTCAGACTACCTATAAGATTCAGGTAAATATGATGGGACAGCTATTGGTGATTGGGAGAACTGTGGGTGGTCCCAAGGTACCTGACTTTGAAGCGGACTGAGGCGTCATTGTCCTATGTACAGTGTTTCTTATATCTTGTGTCTTCTTCAGTAAATGTCTCTATTTTTTGTATTACATGGCTTGATACCTTCTGGACAGACCTCATATATTTTACGTCTTTTTTATCCATTCAGCTATTGATGGACACCTAGGTTGTTTTTATACCTTGGCTATTGTAAATAGTGCTGCAATGAATCTAGGAGTGTGTTTATCCTTTTGAATTACTGTTTTTATTTTCTTCCAATAAATACCCATAAGTGGAATTGTTGGATCATATGGTACTTCTATTTTTAATATTTTGAGGTACCTCACAACTGTTTTCCATAGTGGCTGCACCAATTTACAGAAGGGGACTTCCCTTATGTAAAGGGGGAGAGAACTCCAGTGCTAGAGGACTCCCTTTTCTAGAAATCTTTGCCAACACTTGTTTGTTTTTTATGTTTTTAAATTAACAAAGATCCCAGTGCTTTGCTTTATGTGGGTTATGCCTATTGATATTTATTACAATGTTAATAAAACTGAGAAGTTTATAAAATAATTTATTTTTAAAAATGGTAAACTCAATACATGTTAAAATATGCAATGTATTTTTTTTTGCAATGTATTTTTTATAAACAATACAAAATTTCTAAAATAAATAATGAGAACAAAGGCATTGTTTTACATTTTTATAAATCTCTTCAAAATCTGGCTTAAAGGAAGATACCTAGAGTCAGTCTGTTGTGAAATAACACAGTTTGTAGCTTTTGGAAATTTTTACTATATACTCATAAGGATAAAAGTGAGAAAGATGATATCTTAGTATTATTGTGAACTGGTAATTAGAAAATTGACATATCTATAAATTATAAAGCATATCTTAGTTAGCAGTGAATTTTATCTTTAATAACAAGCATACTTTCTCATGAAATTTTCAACAACTCTTATGATGACTAGAACAAAACTTAAAATGGCCTTATAGATAAATATAGGTATTTTAAAAAATTAGTTTTCTTTGAAAGTTCATTATACATGGTTTGACTTAGGGTAATACATTTTCTCATGGAACCTTCTAAATGGATATTAGATTCACAACTAGACTGTAGAAATCATATTGATGAAATTACTGAACACAGTTCATAGGATTTTACTAATGTTTTCTTAATCTCTCATCTTTCCTTTTTTTCTCTTCATTCCTATGTTTTCTCTTTTAAAGAGATTTTGTGTCAGTCACCTGGAAAAATAGAAAACGGAAAACACACTAATAGCTGGAGGCGTGTATTTGAATTTAATGAATTAGTAACTTATAGTTGTGATCCTTCAAATGGACCAGAGGAGTATTCACTTGTGGGAGAGAGCAAGCTTATTTGTTCTGGGCCTGGCAGATGGAGTAGTGACCCTCCTCAGTGCAAAGGTAATGATATTTCCATTTATCTTCTTCATTTGTAAATACTGTGGAAATACTTTGTAAATAATTTAGCTATAAGTAAACAGACTGTCATATATGCTTCCTCCTCCTGTTAAACTGACTTCTAATTTAATTTAATATTTGTCATATTGAATCAGAAATACTTCTAAGTGTGGAATTTCCCACCCCCCAACCCAAATGGCATTCCAGTTTACACAATGTGAACTACTGAGTATATGTATACATTAAGATTTTTTGCTTGAAAGAACCAAAAAACACAACATATGCTGGCTTAAAAATAAGAAAGTGTTTTCTTATCTTAAAACATCTCAGAGAAATAGCTCTAGGTCATAGTGGAGTAAACTCTGTACACACATATTTAACAATGTTTAAGCACTAGAGAGTAACCAAAAGCAGGGAGACACGGAAAGGGATTTGACTTGTGGAGAAAGGGACCACTGAATAACAACAAAATATTTCTTCTTTACAAGTGCATATGGGATGTTCTCTTAGGCCATATTCTTAAGATAAGGTATCTTACAAGATAAGATAAGATAATTTTTTTTTTTAATTTCAAAGAACTGAAATCAGTGTACATTATCTGGTCATAATAGAATGAATTTAGAAATCAAAAAATAGAGATAATTTTAAAAATCCCCAATCCCGGCGATGTATCTCATAATGACATTTCAGTCAGTGATGGACTGCGTATACAATGGTGGTCCCATAAGATTATAATGAAGCTGAAAAATTGCTATCACCTAGAAAATTCCTATCACAGCTATTATAACATTATACCACAAGACAGTACTCGTGTGTTTGTAGTGATGCTGGTGTAAACAAACCTACTGTGCTGTTAGTTATATAAAAGTATAGTACCTACAATTACCATAGTAGGCTGTACTATCTAGAATTGTGTAAGTATACTCCACGATGTTCATACAACAATGCAATTGCCAATTGCCTAATGACGCATTTCTCAGAACATATCCCTGTTGTCAAATGGTGCATGACTGATATTTGACAATCATGTAAGACACTTCTAACTAACCATTCAGTCAAAGAAGAAATAAAAAGAGAAATTAAAGTATTTTAAGTTCAGTAAAAGTGAAAACACAACTTGCCTAATCAACAAAACAAACAAGCAAGCAAAATATAACCAGAGACATTGAAAAAAAGAACAACCTGACAGTAACCAGAGGGGTGGGGGAAATGGGGATAATGGAGGAAAGAAGGGGAAGGGTCTAGTCAAGGAACATGTATAAAGGATCCATGGACAAGGTCAAAGGGGGATAGGATTGAGGGTGGGGCGGGTGGGGAGCGGAAATGGAGATAACTGTACTTGAACAACAATAAAAAATATCAAAATATCAAAATTTCTGTGATACAGCAAAAGTATTTCTTAGAAAAATTATAGCATAAAATACATTTTAAAAATCTCAAATCACTAATCTGGAACTTTTGGCCCTGGCTGGTGTGACTCAGTGGTTGAGTGCTGGCCTGGGAATCAAAGGGTCGCTGGTTCGATTCCCAGCCTAGGGCACATATCTGGGTTGCTGGCTGGGTCCCCAGTAAGGGGCATGCAAGAGGCAACCACACATTGATGTTTCTCTCCCTATCTTTCTCTCTCCCTTCCCCTCTCTAAAATAAAAATAAAATAAAGTACTAAAATAAAATAAAAATAATCTAGAACTTTTGCCTTAAGAAACTAAGAAAGAAGAGCAAATTAAACTTGAAACAAGGAAATGGGATAATAAAGATATATATCAATGAATTGAAAAGATATAAAATAGAGAAAACCAATGAAACTACTACCTGGTTCTTGGAGAAGATTGATAAAATAGATAAGCCTGTAGCTAGAGTGACAAATAAAAAGATAACATTTATGAACAATTAAAAAGAAGACAAAACTAAATATCCTACCAATGTAAAAAATAACAGGAAATATTACAAAAAACTTTATGCTTATAAACTTGACAACCTAAATGAAATTGACAAATTCTTTGAAAGAAACAAATTACTGATGTCCATTGATAGATGAATGGATAAAGAAAATGTGCTACCCACACACACAATGGAATATTACTTAGCAATACACAGGATGAAATTTTGCCACTTGCTACAACATGAATGGACCTAGAAGGTATTCATTCCAAGTGAAATCATAAATAAAAAAGACAAATATCATATGATTTAACTTATATGTGGAATCTACAACAACAAAACAAATTGACCAACCATAAAAAAACAGACCTGTAGAGACAGAGAATAAGCAGATGGTTGCCAAAGGGGAGAGAAGTGGAGGGATGAATGAAAAGAAAATATTGAGAGAGATAAGGTTAACATTGAATCTTCACCCAAAATTTTTAGTGAAACACTTTTAACCGTGAGAGCATATATAAAAAAAGATTTTGTAACTTCCAAACCCTGCTCTGTCACTTAGTTGGATTACTGTGGCTAAGTTTATTGATCTCTCTAAGGTTCAGTTTTCTCATTAGTAACATGGCAAGTAGCCCAAGGAAGTGTTCCTACAATAAAAAAAAATTTTAAGACACCAAATACCAAAACTACTCAAAGATAAAGATAGCCTGTATAGTCCTATATTTATTAAAGGAACAGACTTAAAACCTCCCCACAGTGAGAACTGCAGACCCAGATGGCCCACCTGGGGAATTCTACCAAACATTTTAGGAATAAATGATAGCACATGTAAACAAACTTGGCAAGAAGAGGAGGAAATACTTCTCAGCTCATTTCATGGGGACAACATTATCATGATACCAAAACCAGACAATATCATTGCAAGAAAATTATGACAGTATCCTTAATAAATATAGAACAAAAATTTTTAGAGAAAATATCAACAAATCAAATCCTGCCATATATAATAATAATACATCATAACCAATTAAAATGTATCCCATAAATGCAAGATGGGTTCAAATTCAAAAATTAATCAGTGTACTTTACAGTATCAATAAATTTTAAAGAAGAAAACAATATAGATCATCTTATTAGATGCCACCAAAAAGCAGTTAACAGAACTCATCATCTTTTAACAATAAAACTTCTCAGCAAACTAGGAATAGAAGAGAGCTAAATATCTCAACCTGTTAAAAGGCATAAATCTTACAGCTAACATTATTCTTAATGGTGAAAGACGAATTTACTTCCATCCAAGGTAGGAACAGGGGAGGTGTACTCATGCTCACCACTCTATTCAGCATTGTACTAGAGGTCCTAAACAAGGGAAAGAGAGAAATAGGTGGACATATGTAATGAAAAGAAGCAATACAATAGTCTCTTCACTTATTCCATTATTGTCTGTGTAAAAACTTCCAAATACTTTAGTCTTAGCAAGGTTGCAAAATAAAAGTTCAACCTATGAAAATCAATTATATATCTATATACTAGCAGTAAACCACTAGAAACTGAAATTTTAAAAATACTGTTTAGAACACCTCTAAAACATAAAATACTTACATACAAATCTATCAGGTTTGAATGCTAAAAACTACTGAGTACTAATAAAGGAAATTTTAGAAGACCTTAATATATGAAGGGATATACATTGGTCATTGACTGGAAGACTCAATATAATCAAGACATCAATTCTCAGTATTTGATCTATAAATTTACCACAATCTCAATAAAATTCCCAACAGGACTTTTGGTAAATTGAGAGAACTGATTCTAAAATTTATATGGAATGACAAAAGAACTAGGATAGTCAAAACAATTTTGAACGTAATTGAAGTACACACTCTACCTGATGTCGAGTTTATATAAAACACACTGTAAGGAGTAGACATTGTGTTTGTAAAAGGATAGCCATACAGAACAATGTAACAGAATAGTGAGTCCGGTATTAGACCCTTGCAAATATGTCCAATTGCTTTTCATCTCAGGTATAGAAACAAATCATTGAAAAAATATTCTTTTCAAAAATGGTACAGGCACAATTGGGCTTCAATATGGAAAAAAAGAACCAGAACCTATTTTAGAACAGTTCTCAAACGTTTACTCAAAATGAGTCATAGACTTACATGTAAAACCTAAAACTAATGCTTTTACAAGAGTACTTAGGAAATATTTTTGTTCTTGCCAAAGATTTTTTAAATACAACCCATGAAGCATGATTCTTTTAAATATTTTAGTAAATTGCATGTTCCACCCTCAAAACCTCTGGTCTGCAAAAAAACTGTTAAGAAAATGAAAACAAAGCCATAAATAGGGAGAAAATATTTGCAAAGCACACACCTGACTGGCGAAATATATGAAGAACTCTCAAAGCTCAACAAGAAGAGAACAATCCATAGTTTTAAAATAGGCAAAAGATTTGAACATACACATTTTACCAAATATCATATACAAATGACAAAAAAGAAAATGAAAATGAAAATTTGCTCAATATCATTAGTAAGTGCAAAAATGTAATTAAAAACCAACAGGAACTCTGGCTACGTGGTTCAGTTGATTGGAACATCACACCAGGCACTAAAATGTTGTGGGTTTGATCACCAGTCAGGCCACATACCTAGGTTGTGGGTTCAGTCCCCAGTTGGGGTGCATACGGAAGGCAACTGATTGGTGTTTCTCACATCAATGCCTTTTTCTCTCTCCTTCCCTCCCCCTCCCTCTAAAATTAATAAATATGTCTTCTGGTGAGAATTAAAAATGAATAAATAAATAACTAAAAATAATGTTAAAAAATAAATTAAAATCAAAAGGTTTTAGATGCCATTTAACACCTTTTAAAATGGCTGGCATAAAAACAAAAACAAAAGCCTAGCAAATAGTATGTACTGGCATGGATATAGAGCATTTGAAACTTTGATACATTGCTGGTAGGTATGCAAAGTGGTAAGACCACTTTAGAACCCAGTTTTACAATTTCTTACAAAGTTTAAAATATACTTCATTTTACTTGTCAATCCAAGTAAAATTAAAACATGTTCACATAAAAGCTTGTACAAGAATATTCATGGTAATCTTAGTTGTAATCATATCGCACTAGAAACTACCCACATTTTCTTCAATTGGTAAATGGATGAACAACTGTGGTACACCCATATGATGGTATAAATATACAGCAATAAAAAGAAATGAACTCCCAAATCATGCTACCACAGGAATGAAACTCAAATGTATTTTGCTTAATAAAGTAAGCCATAGTCAGAAGGATATGATCCCATTCATGATATTCTGGAAAAGTAACACAATAGAGATAGAAAACAAAGCAGTGGTTGGCTGATTGGTGCAGGGACAAAGGTTGGTCACTCACTGGCATGATGAAGTACTGGGAGATAACAGAACTCTTTTTGTCTTTATTGTGGTAGTAACTACATAGTTATTTGTAATTGTCAAAACTAATACAGCTGTGCAAATAAAAGGAATTTCACTGGATGTAAATTATATCCTGTAAACCTAATTTAAAGGCAAATCATTAGGTGGAATTAATAGCAGATTGGCACAGCAGTGAAAATATCAGTGAACCTGAAGTCATGACAATGCAACTCATACATGATTTGAGAAGAAAGATAGTAAAGAGAGAAACTTATGGAACTGTGGGAGAGTGGCAAGCAGTTAAACTACATGTAATTGGAGTTTCAGAAAGAAAGGAGAGAGAATATAGACAACTTTTTTACTAAGTGTAGGCCAAAAAATATTGAAATTGTGTCTAAGACCACCCACCCCCTAGCCCAGGAAACTTAGTAAACCTAGCAGGATAACTATATTTTTTAGTTTCTGAAAAACCCACTAAATTAAACACATCATGACAAAACTATTGAAAACAAAATACAAAAGGAAAAGCAGCTAGTGAGACAGAAAATCAATATTACATTGCCCCAGCCCTTTAAGAAAAAATGACAGCTGATTTCTCCTAAGGAACTGTGGAGACTAGAAGACAGTATTTGCTCATTGCCAAAAGGAAAGTAAAACAACCTAGAATCTCTGTCAGGGAGAAATCTTCAAAACTGAAGATGAAATAAAACCAGTTTCAGAAAACAAAAAAATCTAAGAGAAGTATCATTACCTCACCTGCACTGCAGGAATTGCTAAAGGAAGTAGTTCAGGCTGAAGGGGAAAGAAAGATACCTGATAGAAACTGAGATCCATAGGTAAGAAGGAAGAGCACTCTTCTAGTTTAAATGGCTGCACATTATGGGTCCTTATGTGTTGCTCAGATTTAATCTCATAAGTTGTTCTCTTGTACTTACTGATCGCCTAGCCCAGTGTTTTGTTTTTGTTTTTGTTTTTTCCAAATTCTTCCAAACCCATTATTGGATTCTGAAATCAATCTAGGGGTCATGACCAGCATTTCACTTCTTGAGAAGCAGAGTGGAATGGGCAATACCAGAGCACACTGGTATGAAGTCTAAGTATTAACTTTTAACTTTATCTCAGTCCTGTGTGCTTATATAATGGTTCACAACCTAAAGTTGTTTTTTCTTTTTAAATTTCTGGGTTGCAGTCCAAAATGATTGTAAAACATGGTCCTAACTCCATGGGCCTTTCTGTTTCTTGAACATCCCAGCTCATGCATGTTGTTGCCGCCCGAGAACTTTTTCTTTGCATCTCTTTGCATGGCTAGCTTCTCAACTTCTAAATTTCAGCTCAACTGTTACCTTTCCACAAGAGGCTTTTCCACCTTTCTAAAAAGACAGGTTATTGTAATCAGTGTCAGTGTAAAATTTTAAAAGTCTCTAGATGTAAAGAGTATCAAAAGTTGCATTTGAACTTACCCAGAATTTGTATCTGCTATTCTTCACAAAATCTGCAGGAGAAAAAAAAAAATGTATGAAACCTATAAGCTATAATGACTGTTTTTGTTCTAGGTGGAAAAAGTTATCAGATTTCTCTAAATTTGTTTACCTGGAACTAAAATGCACAAAAAAAAGGTTGTTTTTTTAAACAACACCTTGTCTTTCATGCTTATCTCTTTTCACTGGAAATTGTTTCTTTGCACTATTTTTTCGAGGTACTATGTTAAAGCAACTTTCTATTAATTCTGGGATTTTTCTTCTTCTTAGTGGTCAAATGTGACTATCCAGTACTCAAACATGGAAGGCCAGTATCAAAAATTAAAGAAAAATTTTCCTACCAAGATGAGATTTTATTTCAATGCCTGGAGGGTTTCTATCTTAATGGCAGCAACCCAGTGTTCTGTGGTGGAAACAGTACTTGGGAGCCTGAGATGCCAACGTGTATTAAAGGTGCATATTGTTTTATTTTCCTTCTTGTTTCTTAAGGTTTTATTTCTTCGACATTAGATATCAGTGATACAGAATGTTTGAAAAGAAGCAACTTTAGTAATTAACTCCACCTTGTATTTATATCTATGACAGATATATGACATAAAGTTCATATAGAATTTTGCTGTTGTACTTTTTGTATATGTTCATACAGTTCTTAGCAAGTTATGCACATCAGGTAGGTATACAAATTTCTCTTGTTCAGTACTTTCATGTGTAAACATGGTTAGCAACCATTTTTCAGAATAAACTGAAACATGGGAATTTGTACCTAAATAGGAATAAAAGTGATAATTTATATAAATGAAAAGAAAGTGGTAATTCCCAAGTGATTGATCCTACATTATTATATTTTTCAATGTTAATTCCTGTCAGTACTAGACCTCTTACTTTGAGTCATTCAAATTTAGTAACATCCTACTTATATTTTACAAGACTCCTTTAAATTCATGTTGTATACACTCATTCATCACTTTTAGTAATAAAAGATGGAGGAAAGTATTTATAGCCACTTTAGTTGTTATTCTTAGTGATTTAAAATTATTTGCCATAGTCTGCAGATAAAAACAGGTATGTAAACTTGGGCAAGTTACTTAAATTTCAAATGTATTTACTTACATGGTAAATGATTTAATGCCTTCCTCACTAGGTGAAGAATAAAGTTTAACCTGGTTGCACTTAAACCACTTAGCACAATGCATGGCATATACTAACCTCTTAAAGAAAGTTCATGTATGACTTACAGCATCACTCCGATAGATATTTGTGAAGTAGAAGATCTAGTGTTTATTTTCTAATATGTATTTTTGTGTGTATCACCAACTTTGCTATTTTAATTCATTTTAAAAGTGATCTTTTGACACATTTAAGTGTATCATCATGGTCCAGGACTATGTTTCATTTCCCAGACTGCTCATTTCTTTCTTTTTATATAGTACAATTTGAACTAGGAAATTTCTGCTGTCTCTAGAAAAAGGCTTATATTTCTACTACCCCCACCCCAACCAATTCTACCTCAAAAAATTACTCTTTTTGCCTTTACTGGGCATTTCTGTTTGGCAACAGAAACTAAATTTCATACCAACTGAAAGGCAGGAAAAGTCATTATTTTTTGAAATGAAATGGAGGACTTCTTGCATGGACTGCTCATCAACTGCTCTACTCAAGACTTGAGAGATTATTTCAATATGGTGGAAGGAATTGTCTTCCTAATTTCAGTGCTGCTACCTCTAGCTTCTCTTTAGTTTCAGCAGAAACAACAACCAAGAGAATAGTGGGGATAGTGGGGAGAGCCTGGGCTGACCTCATTCAGGGCCCTAGTTTGGCTCTACTTACTTACAGAACATCATTTCTGTGGGCTTTCATTTCCCATTGTTTGATGAGGCTATTTGAACTCAAATCTCAATCATTGTCTTCTAATTTGCTTGTATATTTTCTATCATCCTAAACGTTAAAGGATTAAGGGGAATTATGCATGTTACTACGGTAATTGGAACATGTTTTTATAATTCCTGTATACCTGGTACCTCCATGAGTAACTCAGTTGAATGCTGTGAGGTTTGGGAGTTGGGGGAGAAGAGATGGTCTCTTAGTGGGCTGCTATATAAGATTGCATGAGAATTTTATAGTTTATTGACCATTCCATGTTTGCTGACATGATGCTAGTGAGAATATGCACTGCAGGATACTTTGTCTGTTGATATGCTCTTTTGAAAGAGTTGACCATGAGAATTCATAAAGGATTTATAAAACACTGATACAGTTTAATATTTGAAAGAAGAGAAGAGGATTGTGAGGAAAAAACTGATCAAGAAGAGAAATAACAAGTATCTTCTTTAAAAATCAAACCTCCTCATGGTATTATTACTGTAATCAATTTTTTATTATTAGAGAAAAACTATACAAAAAGGACCAATAGCAACATATAATGATAATAAAGTAGATCTGATTATACTAATATGAAATAATGTTTATGAAATACTAAGCAGAAAAGGATACAAATTATTTCATATGATACTACTTGGATAATATATTTTAAATATATATGTTTCCTCTGAACACATAATTTTTATGATTTATTAATAGTTAACTTCTAGAGTCTCCATTATAAAGTATAAAATTATAGTGAACATTTTTATGTATACATATATCCTTATGTACTTGTGTAAATATATATTTAGGTCATATTCCCAGAAATGGAAATGCAAAGTTCAGAAAGTACACACATTTTTAATTTTGAGGAATAATCAGTCTTTCTAACAAAAAAATCAAATTAAATACATAATTTTTACTAATAAGACTGATGAATGGAATCAAAATTTTTTTTTTCAGGTTTCAAGCCTACTCATCCAACCAAGCCTCCAGTTTCAAGATATCCAGGTTCAGTAATTCTTTATTCTATTTATATTATTAAGAACTTTGTAAACTGATGGATGAAAAGTCATGTCTTGTTTAATTTGCATTCCTTTTCATTATTAATGAGGCTGAATCTTTTTTGTCTACATTTATTTATTCATGTTTTTGGTCAGTTTCTATTAGGTTTCTAAAATATTATTTTTGTTGCTTGTAAGAGCTCATTATAAAGATCTTGTAATAAATACATAGCGGACATTTTTCCAGGTCTTTTTTGACCTTAATTTTACTAGTTCATTTTCTTTGAAGACTTTTATACTGTACTATTGGATATAGATTTCTTTTCATAACTTTTGTTTCATGTGTAGTATACAAATATAAGTTTTCAAACATTACAAAAAGTATGCAGAATAAAAAATTAGTTCTTTATCTCTTTTTTCTGGCACATTGTCTGAGTTAATCACTGTTGATAATTAGGTGTCTTTACATCCATTTCTGATGTATAAGGATACATCACTATTTTTAGTCATGTAGTTATATGTAGTTTGGCATATTTCATTTTTCTTAACCAGAAATGGAATTATGCTTTTCATATTTTTCTGAAACACTCACATTTTACACTACTCTATTTGGTTGGTGTTGTAGTTAGGTGAATATTTTAACATATGCCATATTTTATTTAATTGTTCTCCTATCAGTTATGTGTGCAGAAGGTTCACATCACTGGGTAGTTGAATGTTTCAGTCTTTTCCTTAATGTCTGTGAGTGCTGTGTCTTTCTTATGACAGCTTTAAGTCTGCAAATTATATGCATGTAAACATTTCAACCATGTGTTCTGATTGCTTTCTTTGCATTTAAATCATTGGTTTATCTGAAAAATCATGCTATATGGAATGAGATTGGGTTATTCTCTGCTCCACCCATCCCATTCAGTAGCTAAATAGCACCATCTGTGGAATAAATTGTTTTCTTTCCAACTCCTTTAACATGCATTAAATTCAGAGGTGTTCCAGCCTTCTTTCTGCTCTCTTAACTGTATATTCCTGTGCAAGCATCAAATTATTCTTTTAATGTAGCATTATAATATGTTTTAATATGTGGCAGAACACTTCCTGTTCAGAAGCGTGCTACTCTCATGTTAATTTTTCCAGATCAATTTTTATTTAAATTTTTACCATTTCAACCATTCTAATTATACAATTCAGTGGCATTAAACACATTCACATTCTTGCACAATCATCACTACTATCTTTCTCCAAAACTTTTCATCTTCCCAAACTGAAACTTTATACCCCTTAAACAGTAACTCCCCATTCATACCCCTCCTTTCATCCCCAGTGACCTCTATTCTAATTTCTGTTTCTATGACTTTGACATCCTAGGTACTTTATATAAGTGGAATTTTACATTTGTCTTTTCCGTATGGCTTATTTCACATAGCATAATGTTTTCAAGGTTCATCCATCTTAGAGTAGCATGTATCTGAACTTTATTTCTTTTTATGGCTGAAGATATTTCATTGCTTGTATATAACATATTTTGTTTATCCATTCATCCATTAATAGACTCTTGGGTTGTTTCTACCTTTTGGCTATTCTGAGTATTCTTTTCTAAATATTGGCATTCAAGTATCTGTTTGAGACTCTGTTTTCAATTTTGAGGGTCTATGCCTAGGAGTAGAATTGCTAGGTTTTATGGTAATTTTGTGTTTAGTTTTATGGAATGACCCTACTGTCTTCCACAGAAGCTGCACCATTTTACATTCTCACCAATAATCACAAAGGTTTTAACTTCTCTACCACTTATCCAACACATGTTATCCTTTGTGTGTGTGTTTTTTCATAATAGCCATCCTAATATATGATAGGTAAAAAATGTGAAGTAATTTCTCACTGTGGTTTTTATTTGCATTTCTCGCTTGATTAGTGATGCGTAGAGCATCTTTTTTGTGTGCTTATTTGCTATTTTTATATCTTCTTTGGAGAAATGTCATTTGAGTCCTTTGCTAATTTTTGAATCAGTTTAGGATTTTTGTTAATGATTTTTTAGGAGTTCATTATATATTGGGAATTAATCCTTCTTCAAATGGATGATTTGCAGATGTTTTCTTCCATTCTGTGGATTTCCTTTTCACTCTATTGACAGTGTTCTTTGATGAACAAAGTTTTTAATTTTGATGAAATCCAATTTACCTTTTTGTTGTTGTTGTTACATCCAAGAAATCATCACCAGATCCAGCATCACAAAGTTTGTCCTCTGTGTTTTATTCTAGGAGTTGAATAGTTTTAGTTTTTGTATTTAGTTTTTTTTAATCACTTTTGAATTAATTTTTGTATATGGTGTAATGTAAGGTTCAAACTTCATTCTTTTGCTTGCAGATCTCCAGTTTTCCAAAAACCATTTGTTGAAAAGACTAACTTTTCCCCACTGAATGTTCTTAGAAACACATTGTAGACAATTATTTGACCATATATGTTAGCCACTATATTCTATTCCATTGGTCTGTATTCTTTTTTTTTATTACTTTATTGTTGTTCAATTTGGTCTGTATTCTTTTATGCAGTGCCATTCTGTTTTGATTTGTGTGGCTTTGTAATCAGTTTTTTAATCAGGAAGCATGAGTCCTCTCAATTTCACTCTTCTTTTTCAAGATTGTGTTGATTATTCCATGTGCTTTAAGATTCCATATAAACTTTAGGATAGATTGTTTTAATTCCTGCAAAAAGCACCCTCAGAATTTTGATAAGGGCTTTTACTTCATCTGTAGGGTTTGGTGGGGTTTTTTTGCAGTACTCATATCTTAACAATATTAGGTGTTCTAATCCATAAAAAAATGTCTTTATATATTTATGTCATCTTTAATTATTTTTTACAGTATTTTGTTTTTGTATGAGTCATTTGCCCTCTTAGTTATTCCAAAGTATTTTATTCTTTTTGATAATATAAATGGATTTGTTTCCTTAACTTCCTCTTTGGGTTGTTTATTTTGGTATATATATATAAATGCAACTCATTTTTGCATGTTGATTTCATAGCCTACAATTTTGCCCAATTCATTTATTAGTTCTATCAGTTTGGGGTGTGTGTAATCTTTAGAGTTTTGTACATAAAAGATCATGTCATCTGTGAAGAGAGATAATTTTATATTTCCTTGCCAACTTTGGTCCTTTTTATTTTATTTTTTACTTACTTACTGTGACCCTACATCTAATATTATGTTGAATAAAAGATGCAAATGTGGGTGTCTTATCTTGTTCCAGATCTTAAGGTAAAAACTTTCAGTATTTCACCATGGACTATGCTGTTTGCTATGGGATTTTTACAAATGGCCTTCATTAACAAGTATTTCTATTCTAGATCAATTTGTAAATCTTAAAAAAATTTAGGTAGAATCATGTTGAATTCAAATCTAATTTAAAGAATACAGTAATGATAAATTTGCTTGCTGTGCACACAGTACTGTGACAGGAAATGTCAGTGCACAGGAAGAAGAATGTTGTTGACATTCAATATAAATTTTGAATATTTTGTGATTCTACTTTAATGAAAAATACTATTTAAAAGGAAATGAAATCATAAGCAATTTTATACAAACACAAAACATCAATGTCATAGAAATTATAGATCTTTAAGTTTTATTTAGTCTTTCTTCTTTTTTACTTTTTCCATTTTTTTCTAGGATACCCCAATCCTCTTGAATTACCACCAATTGAAGAAATTGTGGAATTAGGTATTTAGTTATTAACAGTTCTTTATGATGAGATTTTAGAGTTCTACATGAATACATTATGTTCCAATTACTTGTAGTTAGGGAAAAAACAAGACATCACAAATTACTAATGATAACTGACATTTATAGTTCTTTTAGTATTCAAATACCGTAACAAATGGGATACATGTAAGCAGTTTTCTCTAATCTTATAAATTCTAATTGTCCTATGTACCTTTACTAAATAACCTGGTGTGATAACTAAAGCGCAGAACAGTGACAAGTGAGGTTCCCATTAGGAATTTTACAAGGCACATCCTATAACTGGAATCTATTTGAAGTGTTCTATGATCAGAATGACTTGGGAATGACTTGGATGTACTATAGTCATGCTAAAAGTAGATTAATACCTTTTTGCTGTAGTTTTTAGATTATCTGATCGAAAGTAAAATGAATTGCTATCTGGGACCCATACATGGTCAATATCTCTAAAACTACTTCCATTTTTTCTCAGATCCAGGAGTCATAGCTCTAATTATTTTTACTATATGTAAGTATCTCAAACGTGAATATCACTTAAATCAAAATATTACCATGAAGAAGTGCACTTTTAATGATTTTTTAGTTTCTAAAGCTTTCTTTAGCTTGACATTAAGTTAATCAGTGTAGAAAATATCTCTGACCTCTCATATGATATACTTCAATTTGTTGATGATTGTTGATATTCATTTAAATTCTATATGTCCAGTTATTGACAAACCCTAAATAATTTTTTTTCGAGATGATTAGTCATAACACTTTTCATCACAAATAGGATTTGGGTAATTTTCTAAACTAAACAAGGACTCTTCTCAGACTTACTGTGAACTACTTAAGTGATTCCAGGGAATTGCATGTAGATAATGAAGAGTCTAGATGGAATATAAATGTATATGTGCTTAAATAAAATAACATTTCCGATCACTGAAATATAACCAACATCAATTTCATCTGCTAGATTTTGAATCTTGGAAATTATTTTTCATAATTACATGTAATTTGTTTTTTTGGTTTCTTATAGTTGTTGCCATTGCAATAATTTGCACCTGCTTGTATAAAAGCCTTCGCAGAGAGAAGAAAGTGTAAATTAAACATGTTTCTTCTGATTTATTGGTCCATCTCACTCTTGACATAACTTTTGTGTCTCTTTTGTTTGTACTCTGTATTGCATGTCATCTACTTTTTTTTTTTAGATTTTATTTATTTATTTTTAGAGAGAGAGGAAGGGAGGGAGAAAGAAAGAGAGAGAAACAGCAATGTATGGTTGCCTCTCACATGGCCCTCACTGGGGACCTGGCCCACAACATAGGCACGTGCCCTGACTGGGAATCGAACTGTGACCCTCTGGTTCTCAGCCCCCCCACTCAATCCACTGAGCTACACCAGCCAGGGCACATGTCATCTATTTTTAAAATGTGCAACATTAGTGTGCCATCTGAATTATATTTCTTTACTAAAATTACTTCCGGCTGTTTTTAATAGCATTGTAACAAGAATAACATGTCAGAGTTGCTTTAGCTACTGTAACTGTAAAAAAATTTTAGTGAGGTTTTAGGTTTAAGTTCAGCAGCGAACATGGACCATGATGGGGCCTTCCTGACAGTAGGTATACCGTATTTTCTAAGGCAGACTAGTGGCCAGGATTAAATTTAAAATAGTTCACTGTGGGACTTTGAAACTCTGGAATTTTTAGAATGAAAGCTTCCCTTCACCTGTATAATATAGGAAGTTGTAAGAAGCTATGTAGGTGTCTTATTCAAGTACTCAATTTCATATTTTTCATTTAGCATTTTTATTCATATAAATTAAATGGGAATTAGAAGCAACACTATTTGATTTCCCTCTTATGTTCTCTCAATTTCCTAGGCTATAGTAAACTTATGGGGCTAAACTTCAAGTTACTGAAAGGAATAATATTTACAAGCCATCTGGGGTTTTAAACATCAAACTTAAATTTTAATGAAATAATCAACAATTTAATGAAAGACTTAGAGTAAATCCTGGAGCATAAACCAAGATTATACTTTGAAATTTCTGAATTTTAGTAACTTTTTGTAGTTTTTCAAGTACCTTTGAAATCAAACATAATAATTTTAATTCTGATATTTATGGTTTGATATTTATGATGCTTATTTAAAATTTAAAAACCAAAATGAGAGCCAACAATCTTTTATTTGGGATCAAAGTATTGCAAGTCATGCCACACAAATTCAGGTGAAACCCATACAGTGTTCCAATTATAGTGTGAAAGTGAAGGGGTTTCATGAGAAAAGAAGAAAGAATTTTATTGGCTCTGAAAAGTTGGGGTACTCTTTAGCTATGTGTGATTAGTTACTCATTATATCTTCAAATACAAAGTCCATAATGATCATTCCTCATTGTCAGGATCTGCAGCCCTGCTGACTTTACACACATTTCTTTATAACACAGAATTTATAACACAGACAAAGACATGTTGCTTTGTCTTTACACACATTTCTTTATAACACAGAATTTATAACACAGACAAAGACATGTTGCTTTGTCTTAGTCCAAAAGCTGTTCAGACATTTCAGAGTTTCAGGGAGCAAGACATGCAAGGCCATTCCTCCAGAATAGCTGCTCTAGCTCTACTTTAAAATGGCTCCACTTATGTCAACTTTTACAATAATATCTTTTCCTTTTATATTAATCATCTGGTTTGGGTTGCTATCAGTGCTTCAACAAATAACAAATGTTGACAAAGATGTGAAGAAAAGGGAACTGTAGTAAAAACTCTTGGTAGAATTGTAAATTGGTATAGCCACTATGGAAAACAGTATGGAGGGCCTTTAAAAAATTAAAAATAGAACTACTAGTTGACCCAGCAATTCCCCTTCAGGGTATTTACCTGAAGAACTCCTAACACTACTTTCAAAAGATATATGCACCCTTATGTTCATTGCAATGTTATTTATAATAGCCAAGATGTGTCCATCAATAAACAAATGGGTAAAGAAGAGGTAGTATATATATTTGTATATGTATCACTATGCCATAAAATAGAATGAAATTTTGCCATTTGCAACAATGTGGATGGACCTAGAGGGTATTGGGTATTGTGCTAAGTGAAATAAGTCAAACAGAGAAAGACAATACTGTATGATTTCATTGATAACTCGAATTTAAAAACAAACACATTCAAAACAGAAACAAATTCTTAGATACAGAGAACAAACTAATGGTCACCAAATGGAAGCGGTGTTGGGGGGATGGGTGAAAAAGTAAAAGGGATTTTGCAGTTTTAAAGGTAGTCATGGAATGTAAAGTGCAGCATAGGGAATATAGTCAATAATATTATAATAGCTTTGTATGGTGTCAAAGAGGTACTAGACTTACTGTGGTGATCACTTTGAAAGTTATATAAATACCCAATCACTGTGCTGTACACCTGAAACTCATTTAATATTGTACGTCAAGTGTAATTGAAAAACATTTTAAAAATCTATGCTGTGCTATACCTCAGCCTGCGTATTTGGCAGCAGAGCCCTTCCCCGTGGTCCAGGAGGTCTAGAACCCGTGGGCTCCCCATGTGTCACCATGGGCCCCTCCCTGGACGGACTGTGATGGCTTTCATGTTGCCTTTACTTGTTCTTGCTTTGCAGAGCCAGGAATCGTAGAAACACAAAGTAAAATTTCTGGGAGGGACTTCAGGGCTCATTCAGTCCAGTGCCTTCACTTTACAGGTAAAGAAGATGAAGTCCGGGCAAGAGAAGAGGCACTCAACATAGAGCGACATACGAGCAATTAGACTAGAACTTGACTGGCTTGACTTCTAGTCCTGTGGGCTTTATAAAACGAGGAGGGCTATGAGTCTATTTCTTTTAGGAGAGCAGAAAGTCATTATTTTCCATGTGTGTTCCTCTCCTGTGTTCTTCTATCAGGTCTGTCTATCTGCATGTCCATCACTCCATCAAATAGACACAGACATATTCCATAAACAGCCAAGACATCATGGAAAGGGCCAGCATGAGTGATTAGTACTCGGAGAGGCCCGACTTGAGTTTGCACATGAAAAATGGACACCCCAAAGCCCATTTCCACAATTCCAAGCTGGTTCTACACACAAACTGAGTCTCCAGTTTCTGATAAGTGGATGCAGACATACACTAACCTGGTCAGTAATTCATCCATTTGAAGCCACCACACTGCTTCACAGATCCAGGAGCCATACTTCTCAGGAGGGCAGGAAGGAGAAAGGGAGGAGAGAAAAAATAAGCAAGGAGGAAATGGCAGGAGTAAAGAAGGAGGATGTCAATGAGCTCTAATCTACCAGAATAAAAAGGACCCAGTCCAGCCCGCTAAACAGAATTTCTCAGCACTAATATCTGGGTGCCTCTCTTACATTCTAAGTCACGGCCATAAGAAGTTTTGTTTTCTCATTTCTCCACCCAAAATAAATCTCAAAGCTCTCACTTCCTCATCATTTCACTTCCAGCTCAAATCTTAGAAGCAACATCTTCCATACCTACCCATGTGCCATGTCTGGCTCACTCCCCTGTAGCTTTCAATGTCACAAGACGTTCTGAAATTTGCCCAGCTGAAAATGTATTTTACCACCCTCTTTGCAGCTCCTACACTTTCTTGGATTTCCAAAGCCACTCTAGAATCAACCAGGAGCTGCTCTGAGGTCCAGACAGCTGTTGTGAGGTGGTCTTAGAGATCCCAAGGCCTGGCTGAGAGGAACCTGGCAGTGAGTGGTCAGTCTATTACCATAAGTCTCACCTGTTAGGTACATGTCACACTGACCTTCCCTGATTTCAGTCAGGCTGTCTTTCCTATGTTATTAAGGAGCAAATACATTATTTGTGATGAGCTGTAAGTTTACGTGTATAAATTTATTTCCATGCTTGTTATTTTTTAGCTTCTCAGCTGTCAACTTCTACCCAACATGGTGCTGTCAGCCCTGACTTTCTAAACTTCACAATTCTCCATGCCCTGAAATCACAGGATCCCAGGCCTTATGCTTTATCTGCCCATCTGGGTCTCTCTTCAACTTTGTTTCACCAGATCACAGCTCTCCTCTGTGTACATCTTACCTCTTCCCAGACCCCCATCCCATCCCATTAAATTTATCAAGCATTTACTGAGCACCCACTGAGGTCAGATACTGGGGAAGCACTTTAGAGTTTACAAAGAAGCAAAGGAAATAGCTTCTATCCTCAGAGAACTTCCAATCTGGTAGTAGGAGTAAGACAAACACAGAAATAACCACAGTGCAAGGAACAATGTGTCATGGCCTTCTAAAATGGAGATAGATCAGATGGGAGGGAGAATCATACTGGTTTGTGTGGAGGTAGGTGATACTTGAGGTGGGTCTCAGGGTATGTGTGATTTTTTTTATATTTATTTATTTATTTAGGGGAAGGGAAGGAGAAAGAGAGAGAGAAACATCAATGTGCAGTTGCCTCTTGTGCACCCCCTAGTGCGGAGTCTCTCGTGTAACCCAGGCATGTGTCCTGACTGGGAATCAAACTGGCGACCCTTTGGTTTGCAGCCTGCACTCAATCCACTGAGCTACACCAGCCAGGGCAGGTGTGTGTGATTTTTAACAGAGTTGGCAAGAAAGTACCTATGGTAGCAGGAAGTTCAAGAGCAAAGGCAATAAGGTAGGAGCAGGGGTATATATGTGATTTCTCATACCTGTTCCATCAGGTAAGGTTCTGTAGGCTACAAGTGACAGAAAAATCAATGAAAAGCTATTTAATAATAAGGATATTTATTGTTTCCCATATCAAGAAAATGGTCCCAGGGTTGGTATATTTAGTATTTCAATATCAGAGATCAATGTCAGCTTCTGTGCCATTTTCTTGGCCTCCCATCCCATCGCTTAAAGACGGCTCAGGCACTCTAAGCATCCCATCTTCACATGAAGTTCAAAGGCAAAAAGGGACATGCCTCAGTGATTGTCTTTACAAGTAAGGAATATGTCCCTAGAAAACCCAGTGGTCTTCCCTTCATCAGCCAGGACAGCATCACTGGCAATGGGACTACAACTGATGTAAACAAAGCAACATTCCCCTCCAGGAGCTGGGGAAGATACTGGCCTCAGTGGGCATTTGAGTAACAGAGTAGGGAGTTTCTGCCCTTATACGTTTGCTTTCTCACATCTTTGTAAGCCTTTGCACAGACAATTCCTTCTGCCTGGAGTGCCATAGTGACACTTTGACCCGCCCCCTAGGAGATCCCGAAGTGCTGTCCATTCCCCTAACCACACTGAGCTGTAGCAGTTATTTTATCGTTGGCCAGCTCCACTGGATTCTGAGCATGTTAAGGGCAGGGACCATTTTTTAAATCATTTTGTATGCCTAGTGAGATGCCTAGCCTACATTAGATGTCCAGTATATGTCTGTTGAACTGAGTAAATGTCTGCAGCATAAATGAGTGGGGGCCTGGGGGGAATGAGGCTAGGTGATGTAGGTGCAGGGCGGTCCCATCTAAGGCTGGTCATGTGGTTTATAGGCAGTTTTGCACCTCTTCTTCCCTTG
>PVJI01015513.1:0-40941 GCA_004026765.1 Micronycteris hirsuta
GCCTGGTTTTCTTTACCTCATCCTCTACCCTGGCCATCTCATCAAATTCTCTTATCATCTCTTCATTGCTCAAATGCATATCGTGTATGGCCTCTTTGTATTCCTTGAGGCACTGAGCCAGCCCCTTGTTTGTTTTTCTTTTGGCTTTCCTGGGTACATCATCCCCAGCTGGGCGCTTTCCTGCAGCCCTTGGTTCGATAGCTGGTTTTCCTTCTTCTTTGGGCTTTCCCTCACTCTCAGGTTTTCCTTCTTCTTTTGATTTTCCCTCAACCTCTGGTTTCCCATGGCCCTCTGACTTTCCCTCTTCTTTTGGCTTTCCTTCCTTCTCTGGGTTTTCCTTATCCTCTAGTAATTCCTCATCTTCTGTCTTTTCCTTGTTTTCTATCTTTCCCTCATTTTCTAATGTTTCCTTGTTTTCCAGAGTATGCGCTACTTCTGGCTTTCCCGCATTCTGAGGCTGTTTGTTTTCCATGTTTCCTTGGATCTCGGGCATTCCTTCTTTTTCACTGTAGAGTTTTTCCATGTTGAGATCTCCCCTCCTTTTCCTGTCCTGCGGAAATTTTGGAGAGGTTCCTCCTTTTCTAGCTTAGCAGAGTGCTGAGAACAGACGCGCGGACCTGAAAGAACCTGGAGCAACAATTAGGAGTCCGTAGACTTCTCAGGGTCCGACCGCAGCTTAGGAAGGCTGGACCCGGACTGCTAGCCACATCTGCGCCCAGGAGGTCACTCAGAGGCCTTTTTGTCCAGGGGGCGCCACACACATTTCATCTAGAATGTGTTACTCTGTTTGCACAGCAAGTCTCCCCAGTAGGTTATAGCACGAGGCTCGGGAAAAAGAACGAACACAGGTTTCTCGTCAGAAGGCCATCTGTTATGAAAAATGAAGATTAATAATAATAAGTACCGCCAGTATGTGCCAGAAAAGGTAAAGGTTACAATCGGAGGAAAGTTTCTGACACACGTGGTTGGTTCACCACGAATCTCTGCGATTCCCTCAATCGGCCAAGCTTGAGCAGCCTACCAATTAGTTCCTACTCTAGTTTGCTCTGATTCCCTTTTCCTGAAATTTCTTCTCTGCATAATCTTTCTACAATCCTTCGTCCAAACTCCTGGCTTCTTGCACGAATGGCATACAGCTTCCCCGTATTTTACTGAAGAAGCATTAGACCAGACTGCAACGTGCATCCCAGGCAGGCACTGCAGAACTGTCTTAGTTGGTTCAGGCTGCCATAAACCACCACAGGATTTTCCCTTAGTTTCGGAGGCTGGAAATCCAAGACCAAGGTGTTAACAAGTTTGGGTTCTTCCGAGGCTTCTCAGACGGGGTCCCACAGCACAGGTACGATGCCAAAGGCAGGCATTGACTCACTTCGAAGTCTACTTCTGTCCAGCTCCCTTTCCTGACTGTGCCCTCTTCAGCTTATCCCACAGAAACCACCGTGACCTCCCCCAGGAGCCTGATCAGTTTCCCTAAAACCTCATTCCCTCCCCCTCCTGTCTTTACCCCACGTTGTGCCGCACTGTAAGTCGGTGCCCCTCCCTCCCGACTTCTGGCCATTCTTGCAACGCCCCACTTATCAGGTGTGATCCTCGGATTCCCAGCTCCGGGCCCTCCTTCCTCCTTTCCCAATTTCTCCTGCGAGTAAGAAAGCTAACCTTTTCCTCACACTTGAAACACCTGACCCCTCCTTGCCGTTCAGTTCCAGATTCACTGGCCTTTTTATGAGTTGAGTTCTGGGAACCCACACGCCAACGTGACCACTCCTTAATTTCCGAGATTCCATTGCCTCTGCGGCTATGGCTTGCTTTGCGTTCTTATATGGACACTTCCTTAACTCACCGTCATTAATTCAGCTCAATTCTGATACAGCATAGCTCCGCTCCTTCGTGTTCTGAAAAACAAAAGTGCTCTTCAATTTAAGCGAAAAGATGCGCTCTTATGGCTGTACGGCATCTGGTTTATATAGACAGAAGTCCCCACCCCGGTCCCTGATTGGTCTGTCCCCATGCAAAGGAGGACTCCAAATCATCACATTTTGATTGGTCCAGAAGGCACCAACCTGATCCATTAAAGTAGAGCTACTCCGATTGGTCGGAGCTGCTGCTCCAATTCGACAGGGAAAGCCTCACTTCCATTGGCTGAAATAGGATCCCAGGAGCTCCTCTATAAGGGTTGCTCACAGGACAAGAACTGTGGACTCCTCCCCGAAGCTCAGGGTAGGTGGGGGGGCCCTCGAGCAGAAATGGTTGGTAGGCTCTGTTTTTTTTGGAGTCTGAACCACCAGGAGCCCTTTTTAGGAGATGTCTGCTTTCTCAGGGATCACACTCAACACCAACACCCTGACCGCACCCCCTGCCCTGCTGACCCCTTTCCCTTGTCCCCCGCAGCAGTGGGGACACGGAAAGGAGAGGTCCCTGCCCAAAGACCTTGCTCTCTCCCCCACAGCCATCCCCTTCTCCATTCCTCTACCCTAGCCGTGCGCCCCGGGCGGAAAGGAAATGCTGCGCCCCGCGCGTTCCCCACCAGGCCCTCCCTTCCGCAGCGGTTTCACTTCCTCCCCTCCGCCCCTCCGGCAGGCGTGTCTCGGGAAGGAGCAGGCCTTTCTCGGTGCTCCAAGCCCTCGCCATGGCCGACACGTACGCGGTGGTGCAGAAGCGCAGGGTTCCACCGAATACCGGGGCGGAGGCCGCGGCGCCCAGCCCGGAGGGGGTACCAATCTACAGTCAGGTGATGACGCGCGCCCGCCGGCCTCAAGCACCGGCGGAGGACGCGCAGGGGGCGCTGCTGGGCCGCGGTGAGTCCGGCGGCCAGGCAAGGGGGCTGGGGAGGGCCGGCCTCACCTCCTTCTCGCGACCCTCTGGCTGGGCCTCCGCCCCCAAGCCGACCTGGCCCCCGCCTGGCTGCTTCCGGCGCACTGGTCAGGATCGGAAGTGTCCCAGTCCAAACCGCAGGCCCGTAGCTGGGGACGTTTCTCCAGGAAGCCACCCTATCTGGGCCGAGCTCTGGGCCGAGCTCTCGGATCCGCCCCACCTCTCCTCCCTGCCCCCCCCCCCCCGCTTACTCCCTGCTGGAGCTGACGCCTGGGGCTGGTTTTCTGTCTGCAGTTCCTGCTGACCCCGGCCCTACTGGGCCTGGCGCCTACGAGGACGTGGCCAACGGAGCTCAGACGGGTGGACTGGGTAAGTTAGACAAAACCCAAGTGGCTGGGACTCTGCGGATTTGAACGAATTCTGGAGTGCTGTGGATGTGGCTGCTGTGAACCAGGGGAGCCTGAAGGCTTGGGGGTGGCCCTACCCAGGTTGTCTACCTTTCAGCTTCTCCCTGAGACCCACGGTGCTCCTCCTTCCCCAGGCTTCAACCTGCGCATCGGGAGGCCCAAAGGGCCCCGGGACCCTCCTGCGGAGTGGACCCAGGCGTGAGGGCTGCACCAGCCCGCCTGCGGCGCCAAGCCCATCTGCTACTCCACGTGGGTGCCTGGACCGCTGAAGTCTGTGCTCTGCTGTGTGAAGTGTCAGGAATTGGAACTCTGGGCCTAGATCAAAATGAAATTTCTCAGGGCGGCAAACGTGGGGATTTTGTCCCTGTGACTATAGACTTCGAGGCTTGAGGCGAGGGGAGGTAGTCAGATGATGGCTGGCCGGGCTGCCCTGGGCAGTTGAAAAATGAACACCAGGAATGGGTTTGACCCCCAGGTGCCTCCCAGTTGTGAAGGGGAGGATGCACAGATGGGCTCCTGGAGACTGTCCCTGTCACCACGTAATAAAGATGAGCTCATGTCAGTATTGGAGCCTCCCTCCCTCACTCAGCTGATGTCACAGAGAGACAGACTCCCCCACCATTCCATCGGGTCCAAATCAGGATGACAAAGCCATGTAGGCTGATACCGGACAGACAGGTAAAAAGATCTTCAGATGGACAGACAGACAGATGGACCCCTAACCTGGATAGGCAGACAGCCATACCCCTAAACAGCCAGCCCAGATGGATGGATCTCCAGCCAGAGAGACAGACTGACAAACAGCCTGACAGACTACCCCCAGCAAGAGAGACCAGCAAAATGTTAGCCCTCCTCTCCCCCAGGTAGCCAGACAGATACTGGCCAGATGGATCCCTAGCTGGACAGACTCCCAGACAGATATAAACATCTCCAGCTGAGCAAATACACAAGCATCCTCCTAAATAGCCAGACTCACTGTTAGGTGGCCAGACAGACTCCCAACTAGCTATATGGACCCTCCACCAAAGAGACACCCCAATCAGCCAGCCAGACTCCCAGCTGGGCAGATGGGTGGACCTCCAGGCAGGTAGACAGACTCCATCAAGTCTCCAACCTCACGAAACCCACATTTTGCAGACAAGTTGATGTACCTCCTGAGAGAAAGACAGCCAGGTAGGCCCCAGGCCATCAGCAGGCCAGACGGCGGACTGACCTTCAGATGAGCATCACGAGCCAGGCAGAATCCCTTCTCTCCAGACGGTCTCCCAGCTGGGTGCACGGTGCGGGTCAGCAGGTCCTTCAGACAGACCCCCTGCTGGTCAGAGGGACCTCCCGCCCCTCAGATAGGATCCCAGTGGGTGGATGAACTGTTAATTGGACAGATGGGTGCTCAGTTCGACAGACTATCCTCAGCAGAGACAGAAATGAACTTCAAGCCAATTGGCCGCTGCACCTCAAGCTAGACAGGCAGACCTCAACCCAGTAGAGGCCACAGCCCCCTGGGAAGCTGATGAATATTCTATTGAGATCCTCTCCTGAGACCTCCCCTAAAGTCCTTGCCTTTGAAAAACAGATAAAAGCCCTTAAGCTCTCAGCAAGGTCTCCTTAAGGACCCAGAGTGCCCTGTTTTCTCTCTACCCACCTCCGTGCTCCTCCCCCTCCTTCCCTCAGGTGCACACCTTTGCCTTTCTCCTAAGCTCCAAGGACCCTTCTGTTTCTGTAACTTGTTCCCTTAGTCCATGCAGCCCAGCTGGCTCACTTCTTCTACCTCTGCGACTTTCTAAATAAATTTTTTATGCCAGAGCTCTTGGCTCTAGATTCTTTCTTATTGGAACTCAAGGACCGAGCTCTAACTCCACTGTTAGCGTGGTGAGTCGAACACTGGCCCCCAGAAGATGTATCCAAACCATAGTCCTGGCGTGCTGTGCAGGCGACCTGATTTGGAAGAAGGGTCTTGCAGGTGTAATTCAGTTAAGCACTTTGAGATCATCCTGGATTTAGGATGGTCTCCAAATCCAATGACTCATATCATCATGTGAGAAAGGAGCCCTGGCTGGTGTGGCCCAGTGGATTGAGTGCTGACCTGCAAACCAAAAATTCATGGGTTTGATTCCCAGTTGGGGCACATGCCTGGGTTAAGAGCCAGGTCCACAGTTGGGGGCATGCGAGAGGCAACCACACATTGATGTTTCTCTCTCTCTCTTCTCCTCTCCCTACAAATAAATAAAATCTTTAAAAAAGAGAGAGAGAGAGAAAGGAGAGGTTATAAAATGCTTGGTCTCTCTGTTGGCCTTCAGGCTAATAGCTCCTGCTATAGATACGCTCATTGACTAGAGAAATCCGGCCTGAGGCTTGAGCGGTGCTAGCGCAGCCTTTGTGGGTGAAGAGGTGGGGAAATATGCACGAAGCAGTGACTCTAGCACCAGACTCATATCAGTGGGGGTCCACCAAGAACAACGGGCTTTAGAAATTTTGAGCTTTCCTGGGACCCCTTTTGGGGGCTTGGGTGTCTCTTCATCTCACTCATTCGCCGTCCCCTTGATGTATGAGACTGTGAAGCTGGATTTGAGAATTAGTTCTTTCATCTTCTCGAGGTAGGCCTTTTTAATCAATAAACCTTTCCTTGGCCCGGCTGGTGTAGCTCAGTGGATTGGGCGCGGGCTGGGAACCAGAGGGTCCCGGTTCAATTCCCGGTCGGGGCACATGCCTGGGTTGCGGGCCGGGTCCCCAGTGAGGGCCACGTGAGAAGCAACCATACATTGCTCTTTCTCCCTCCCTTCTCCTCTCTCTGAAAATAAATAAATAAAAATCTTTAAAAAAAAACAAAACAAAACCTTTCCTTTTGCTACAAACTGATCTCTTGAATACTGACCTTTTTTTGAAACATCAGGCACACGAACCCTGAACCTGGCACAGAAGATTGGAGACTCAGAGACCGAGAGGGCAAGGCCATTGAAGACGGGAGGCAGGGGCCGGGCTGAGGCAACCTCAGGCCAAGGAGAGCAGAAACTGCCAGCGAGCTGTCAGAAGCTGGCTGAGAGCCCTGGGACGGGTGCCCCTGACCCCCTCCCCTGCTGCCCCCGCGCCAGCCCCCAGCCTCCAGAAGGAGCCAACCCTGCCAACCCCTCAGTGTAAGACCTCTGGCCCCCAGAAACGTTGTTTTAAACCATCCAGTTTATAGTCATTTGTTATGGCAGCTACAGGAAACTTCACATACTGTGTGTGCCGAGAACATGGGGCCTGCCTGCTCTTTACCTGACTTCGCTTTTCTTCTCTGTATCGTGTTTGTTTCATTACCGGGGCCAGGGTTCTTAGGAACTCCCAGAAATCAGAGAGTTCACCAAAATTAGTACCCAGGGAAGAGGTTTATTAAAAAACTAATGTGTGCCCTGGCTTGTGTGGCTTAGTTGGGTGTCATCCTGCAAAGCAAAGGGTCACGAGTTTGAGTCCCAGTCAGGTCCCATGCCTGGGTTGTGGGTTCGGTCCCCATTTGGGGTGTGTATGGGAGGCGGCAGATGGATGCTTCTCTCTCACATCAGTGTATCTCCTGCACATCAACGTTTCTCTCCCCCTTTTTCTACGTCCTTTCCCTGCTCTCCCAAAATAAACCAATAAAATCTTAAAAAACAAAACAAAACACGAAACTTCAAGGGCAAGAATAATGGGCTGCTCCCCAAACGAAGACTGGGGAACAGCCTTAAAGAAGTCGAAGATGGGAGGATGACGTCTAAGTGTGCTAAGTATGTAGAGGTGGGGACTCTGGCGCCTGCGCAGTGGAACTACATACTGCTTCATGCATCGCATGTCTCCTCAGCATGCTAAACATCCAAGGCTATGTTTTTTGGCATTGAGATGCAGCAGGCCACCGAAAGGATGGTCTGTCCTGTTCTCGCACATGTGTGAGCAAAGGGAGCACAGTCGGAGCAAATCCTGCAGACAGCCGCGCCTTCGGCCCAGCGGTACTCGCCGTGGGGAGAAGGGAACGCCTGGGACACCGGATGGGCTCCTGGCTTCAGCCGGCCAGTCTCATTGTCAGAGTCTCCCACAGAAGACGGCCCTGCCTGGGGCTAGGGTCCTTCTTTTTAATCCTGTGGAGCAGAGCTGTTTCGTACAGAGGTGAAAACTTTATTTCAGTTTCTTCCTTCGGTGCCATTTTCACTCACCCCAGGCACACAGGCCTCATCCCCCACAGAAACAGCACGCGCTGCACAGAGACGCTGCCCGCGGCCGGGCGGCAGGCGTCTGCTCTCAGAAGGGAAGATGGTCAGGAGTTTCCCTGTAGCCTTTGGTCCTCAGCGAACTTCTCGGATGTGACCGTGCCCAGGAGGTCCTGTGGCCTGGGGCCACTGAGAACCCCGCACCTTCTTCTCACTGGGCCTGGCCCGCCACCTGTACTATCTTATTTGTTTAAATTATCATGGAGAGCAGGACTCCATTAAGAAAAAAATCTTTGGGCTCCCCCTCCATGGGTTTAGCAGAATTTTGAGTCAGCAACTATTTGTCAAATTTAATAATAAATTCTAATTATTTTTTTAAAAGATTTTAATTTATTTTTAGAGAGAGGGGAAGGGAGGGAGAAAGAAGAAAACATCAATGTGTGGTTGCCTCTTGTGTGCCCCTTACCAGGGACCTGGCCTGCAACCCAGGCATGTGCCCTGACTGGGAATCGAACCAGCGACACTTTGGTTTGCAGGCCAGCGTTCAATCCACTGAGCTACACCAGCCAGCGCATAAATTATTATTTTTTAAAAATTTAATGTGTAGTATGCCCAAAAGCCTAAACTGGAGCTTTTTAAAACTGCAGAACTCACTCAAAATGGTCCTATCCTGTTCAGAGGGATGCAGCTGCTTTTCAGAGACAGCGAGCCAAAACTGCAAGCCACACAGCCAAAGCAGGTGCAGAGGAGAGAACTTTGACCTCCAGCTGCACCAGGAACCAAAGGCACCTCCCCACACCCTCTTTGGTTCACAGGTCGACACTCAATCCACTGAGCCACACTAGCCAGGGCTAATTGCTATGTGTACACGTGAAACTAATATTGTATGTCAACTATAAGAGAAATATAAAAATTACTTAAAAACAGAAGAATCTGCCAACCTAACTTCTGAAATGTGAAATTTCCAGGCGAGTTTTCAAGGAGGGAACTTTGGGGGTTCAGAACCAATCACCCCAAGATGTCCCTCTGTGGTAAGCACATCGTTTTGAGCTAAAGGGAATTTCAGCTGCAGGCTCAGGAGAAACTTCTGCGCCGCCACCCCCCACTTAATGACCTGGAGAACGTGAATTAGGGGCTCTGCCCACCATACGGACAGAGAGCGTATCGTCTCTGGCCCATCTAGCAGGCAGAACACACTTCTCTTCACTGAGCATCTGCTCTTCTGATCCCGTGGTGGCCCTTGGTGGCCCCCAAGGTGCACAGCCGGCCTCACGCCCAGCGTAGGCGGCCTTATACACCTGCGCCCCCTTTCTGTCTCTGCACCTCTCCTGCGGGAGGGGCTTGCTCGCTCTGCCGGGCTTGCAGGTTTTCCCACACGTGTGTATGTCTTAAATTTGGTTACTTTTCTCTTGCTAACCTCTCCCACGATTAGACCACCCAGAAGAACCTGGAGCGGGGAGAGAAGTTTGTTCCTCCCCCACATCATATATCCCCAAGCTGGCTTCTTTGATTTCACTCAATGGATTCTAAGTATGATAATCTATTTAGTCTCTTTCTCCTTTTTAAAGTATTTTATTTATTTATTTATTTTTAGAGAGAGAGGAAAGGAGGGAGAAAGAGAGGGAGAAAAACATCCATGTGTGGTTGCCTCTCCAGCGCCCCCAAGTGGGACCTGGTCTACAACCCAGGTCTGTGCCCTGACTGGGAATTGAACTGGCAACCTTTTGGTTCTCGGGCCGGCGCCCAATCCGCTGAGCCACACCAGCCAGGGCCCATTTATTCTTTCATGCACACAAACAGCATGTCACCGTGCAGTAGGGCGCCTCCAGCACGGTGCTCAAAGGCAGCTGCCTCTGTCCTTGGGAGCACACAGCCGCGCAGCACGCAGACAGAGAGTCACAGTTTGGGCTGCGCACCAGAGTGGCCTGGGCTGATGAGAAAAAAAAAATCCTGCCTTGGCTTTCAGCTCTGCCCGGGTTTCTGAGCAAAAGGCATGTGGGGTGAGAACCCAGTGGTCGCTCTCAGACAATCTCTTTGCGCCTAATTTGATGCAGGACATTTTCATCAGTCATCGTTTGATGTACTAAGGATGCAGAGGAGGGGCTGTGGTCTCCAGTCCTGAGACAGGGTGTCCCCGTTCCCACACACCTCAGGGCAGCTCAAAATGAGCTGGAGGCCTGATGGCTGAGTTGGCTCCAGTCTTATCTGTTCACAACTGATAACCAGAGAGAGGCCCCGCCCTGGAGCTGGGCACCCGCCTCCGCCACTTGGCCTCCAGCTGCTCCCAAGCCACCCTGACAGCTGGGCCTCCTTAACCAAGCAAACCTGGGCTCTTCTGCAGTGAAATGCAAAGGTCTCTTTATGAGACCTTTAAGTCAATGAGAGCAAGTGACAGGTTGCTGAAAAAGAGGTTGTAGCAACTTTATCACCCCCAGCCACCAGCCCTTTCCCTCCCGAGAGCTGACTTTAGAGCAAACAGCCGGAGGTGGGACATTCCACGGCTGTTTCTGACCTCCTGTTCTGTCCCTATTTCTGTCGTTCCCCTTCACAAAATGCCCATGGAAAATCTCTTGATGTCTCAGATTTGCTTTAAAAAAAAGTATGGGGGAAAAGAAATAAGATTGGCAAAGGTCGATATTCCGCCGTGGAACCCAGGCAAGTTTATGGGATCCTTGAGCTAGCTTTTGTATAAATTTGAAAATGCCCACAATGCACATTTAATTAAAAGTAACTGTAAGGGAAAGTTACATTTTAGATACTACTTTACATTTTTTTAATATTATTAGCAAGGTTTGGATTCGATATCATCCTGCAAACCAAACAGCTTTTACACTTCTTATTCAGGTAATAATATGCTCTTTGAGCTTATACATGGTTTCATTTTAGTGGATGAGCCACTTAGGTTGTAGAAAAGTTCCTAGTTACTTAAAGTCATAAAACATACTCACTTTTATGTATAACTGAATTGTGAAATTAACAGGTAGTAACCACTCAGTTTAAAAGGGTGTTGACTGTGACTCCAGTTACAGATGTTTCACAAAGGCGCCGGGCGCCATGCTCTGCCTGTCCTGCCCGCTGGGTTTCGCTGGTCCCACCCTGGTCCCGGCAGCTCACGGAACCGGCAATGGGAGCCTCCCTGCAGCCAGGCTCGCCAATGCACTGTTGGTGTATTTCACAACCTCTTTAATGAACCTCACATTTAAAGGTTTAAAAATTTACTCAGTGGATTGAGCACCAGCCTGCACACTGAAAGGTCGCAGGTTCAATTCCCGGTTAAGTGCATGCCTGGATTGTGCTTCCCTCCCTCTCTTTTTCCTTCCCTTCCTCTCTCTCTAAAAATAAATAAATAAAATTTAAAAAATAATTAAATCAGAAACCAAGACAATATCATCCTTGGAGGAAGCACACTATTTTTAGAAAGCAGTTTTCTATTAAAATCACAGAATCATTTGCACCCACGTTGCAAGGGGTCCTCTCTGGTGCCAGTAAAAGGGCTCCGGTCGCTATTTTGGCAACAAGAAAAATTGAGACTCAGTCTCAGAAGAGGCTCCCAGACCACTCACTGCCTTCTTGGGCTCCAAGAGGCTCATCCAAAATGGGGGTGGGGTGGGGTCGCCGTTCCCCCGGAGCCTTCTTCTCACACGATCTGTGCACGTCCTGTTTTGTAAAGATCTAACCACCACAGGGTCTTAATTTCCAGGCCGTCGTGCCTCACCTGTTACGTGGGGGTTGCTAACAGTGCTTCCCCAGGGCAGCGCTCTGTGAACTGAGTAAAGTATACGACGCACTGATCGCTGTGCTGGCCACGGAGAAAAGGCTGCGTCTGCAGCGTGCTGGCACACCCTGGACAGCAGGGCCGGAAGTGTCGCCCCCACTCCAGGCTTCTGGGAGCAGCGTCTGCTGGGCACGTCCCACACAGCGGCTCCTTTTACCACCGGGTCCCCTCCCATCTCCCGGGATACACAGTTAGCAATGTAACATCTCCATTTTCCTATGAAAACTTATTTGTTTGTGTTGGGGTTTTAATTGCTCCCCCCCCCCCCATGAGGGAAAGAGGTGTTGCCTTGGTTACCAGCGTTTTACATCAGGGCTGACCACTCCTGCTGCTCTGGCTGCCGTCTGCACTGGCCCCATGGCTGGGGACAGAATCAGCTGTGTCTCCACCCCCTGCCCCCAGCTGAGTCGCGCTGAGGGGGACAGTCACAACAGGCTGTTGCCGAAGGGCTTCCACAGCAGAACTCAGAGATCTGGCTCACACTGTCTCCTGTGGCCCAGGCAGAGGTAGGAAATACCTGCGTGCCCTGTTCTTACCCACCTGGCCTCCTCAAGCAAAGGCTCCAGGACCTTCAAGTACAAACACCGTCAGACTCCACTTCCTTGCAAATTGGCCTTCATTGTATCTGACGAGAGGAGTGGACGCTGCCCCACAGCATCACGGAGAAAATGGCCCGGAGCCACCCTGTTAGGTAAGCACAGATCTTAGAGCTGGGAGGGATGTTTAAAAGCCTCCAGAATAAAGGGCAGGGTTGCTCCTTCACGTGGAGGTACGGTGCATCTTGGTCTCGAAATCTTTCTAAGCGATGACAACATAATGTGCACCCGCGTTTTTGCGCGCATAATACTCGGGAGTATGACACCCGGGGTGTGCAATCATTATACTCACGGATAATGCACACCTTTATTTTTCCCTCAAAACTTTGGGCAAAAAAGTGCATGGCAAAATATGGTCATCAAAGTCTACAAGTTACAAAACGATTGCCTGAGATTATCCCTTAACATTGTATACCTTTATATTTATATGTGATTGTATTACAGTTTACACATATGTAAATTTCTGCTTATGCTTTTTTACTATTTTAAACTTCAATGCTTTTCTTTCAATATTCCAGGCTTCTGTTTATGATCAGTCTGGCGTTACAGATCGTTCCTTTGGGAAACAGTAAGAAGCCTTCTATTTACAGTATTTTTAGTTTTTATTGCAGAGTTGTTTCTCAATCATTATCAGTCCCGTATTTCCAATTTTTTGAAAAGATTTTACTTATTTATTTTTAGAGAAAGGGGAAGGGAGAGAGGGAGAGAAACATCCACGTGTGGTTGCCTCTCGCGCGCCCCCTACTGGGGACCTGGCCCACGACCCAGGCATGTGCCCTGACTGGAAATCGAGCCCAAATCCCTTTAGTTCACAGACTGGTACTCAATCCACTGAGAACCACCAGCCAGGGCTCATCTTTCCAATGTTTTTCAAAGGCTGTCAGAGAGAGAATTATGAAGGCGGTAGAGAAGAAATCAACAACGCTACAGTTCAGAGGCTCCAGCAGAAAACACTCAACTGGACGTGGGACAATTTCAGGGACGTGAACGGGAGCGCGCAGGACCTGCTTCCCCACGCCAGGGCTTCCCCAGAGCGTGAGTCCCACACCCGCCTAAGGCCTTCGCGATCATCTCTGCCGCCAGGGTCCAAAACTAGGGTCTGGAAAACCCGGCTATAGTAAGGCTAGAAGCCCCAACAGAGAACATTCTACCGTCTTCAAGTGATGATACACCATAAAGTAAAAATATTTCCTAGTGAGGCGTTCTTTGGCTCTGAAGTTTTACTCTTTCATTGGTAAAGCGTTGCATTTGCTCTTACATGGGTATTTTTCTCGGGCCCAGAGAGCTGATTGAAATGCATTTAAAACAAATATCCTAATCCAAGATAACAGCGGACTCTTTCGGGCTCCAGACCCCAGGTCCCCAGGGGGTCCCTCTGGCGGAGGGGGAAAGGCGGGGGATGGGTGGCGTCATTGCATCCGTGGGTGGTCCTCTCCCGGGAGGCCTGTCTTCAGTCACTGTCACTAAGTCATAGCCTGAATTTAACATGTGAAAGAAAGGAAGAAAGAAAACCCTACTTGCCGGGGGCAGGGTTTCACGCCCCGGCCTCCGACTTGTTCCTGACCCGCCCTCACCCTTTCTTTGTTTTTAATCCTTTAATGGACAAGCGGGGTTTACCTGAGCAAACACACTTAGCAGGGTGCTAATTTTATTGCCTCCCGTGCGATGTCGTCCGGCCCTCTTCCGGCGGATCTAACGCAGGCGCCTGAGCCCGCGCGCCGAGCTGACGCCTTGGCGACCCTCGTAGGTGCGCCCCCGCGGCCGCGCTGCTGCATGAATGGCGGCACCTGCGTGCTGGGCAGCTTCTGCGTGTGCTCCGCCCACTTCACCGGCCGCTATTGCGAGCACGACCAGAGGCACAGGTGGGCGCCGAGCAGGGCCGTGGCTGGACCCGGGTGGAGGCGCGCGCGGGGCGAGGCTCGGGGGACCGGAGGGCGGGGGCGCGCGGGGCGAGGCGCGCGCGCCGGCGGCAGTAACGCAGGGTCTCGGCCTCTTAGCCAGTGCGGCGCCCTGGTACACGGATCCTGGACCTTGCGCGGCTGCCGGCTGTGCAGGTGCGTCTTCGGGGCCCTGCACTGCCTCCCCCGCCAGACACCCGGCCGCTGCGGTAAGAGGATCTGCGTCCTGTGCTCACAGCCCAGCGTGCGTGCAGTTTCTCCTTTATATCCTCTGATCCTTAGAGATCTACGTGTGCCAGGCGACACAGAAATGCGCAAACTGGGTTGCGTCATCCCTCAGGGAAGTCACGTCTGTTGTGAGTCACATAGTGTATTATTATTTTAAAGCTCACAATGCAGTGTTATCATCTACCATGCTGGCCACCCTGTACGTTACATCCCACCAATTATCTTTATAACTGGACGCTTGTACATTGACCACCTTCACCAGTTTCAACACCCCCGCCCCCCCTCGCACACCCCCGCCTCCCCTCGCACTCCCCCGCCCCCACCGCAAGCTTTGGCAACCACATATCTGCATGAATGTATCGGTGAGTTCCTTTCTTCATTTAAGAGTCTACATATAAGTGACATCATGTGGCATTTGTCTTTCGCTGACTTATTTCACTTAGCATAATGCCCTCAGAGTCCGTCCACGTTGTTAACAATGGCAAGATTTCCCTTTTTTTTTTGTTAAGATTTTATTTATTTATTTTCAGAGAGAGAGGAAGGGAGGGAGAAAGAGAGGGAGAGAAACAGCAATGTATGGTTGCCTCTCACATGGCCCTCACTGGGGACCTGGCCTGCAACCCAGGCATGTGCCCTGACTGGGAATAGAACCGGGACCCTCTGGTTCCCAGCCTGCGCTCAATCCACTAAGCTACACCAGCCAGGGCCAGATTTCCCTTTTTTTTAATAGCTGAATAATTTTATATCTATCTATATATGTGTGTGTGTGTGTATATATATATATATATATATCCCACATTTTCTTATTCCTTTCATCCAGTGATGGACACTTGGGTGCTTATGTATATTGGCCCTTTGTAAGTAATACTGCAATGAACATAGGGATGCATATGCCTTTTTCTTTTTTTAATTTTATTTTTATTTTTAAAGAGCTCTTATTTATTTTTAGAGAGGGGAAGAGGAGAGAAACATCAATGTGTGGTTGCCTCTCGTGCACCCCCTACTGGGGACCTGGCGTGCAACCCAGGCATGTGCCCTGACTGGGAATTGAACCAGAGACCCTTTTGTTCCCAGACTGGTATTCAATCCACTGAGCTACACCAATGAGCTAGGGCCAATTTTTTAACTTTATCCTTACCTGAGGACATGTCCATCACTTTTAGATAGAGGTAGAGAAACATTGATGAGAGCTAGAAACACCCCAGCCACGGGCCCTGACCGGGAGTCAGACCGGTGTTTCGGTTTACAGAATGACACTCCAACCAACCGAGTCACACTGGCCAGGGCTTGCATTCAATTTTTAAAAACATTCCTGGCCAACCAACCAACCAACCAACCAGCAAACACACACCTGTGGGCCAGAGCCAGGCTGTGAGGCTGTGGGCCGCTGGGGAGGCTGCCCAAGAAGGTCCTGGCCCCAGCCTGCAGCGACATGGTGTCGGGCTTCCTGGGAGAGGGCAGACCCCCGTCAAGCCCTCCTGGGATGCTCTCCTGTGATGGGTGCTGTTTCAGTGGATGGGCTTCTCCAGGAAGCCACTTGAGACCCCTTTCAGTTGCCTGGATGACAACAAAGTCCTCAGCCCCACAAGCATTTCTGACCCAGCAAAATGGACAGAAAAGCTAAAGGCTGGCACGTCTTCCTCAAGCTGCGCCCGAGGCCGTGCTGTGGCTCTCTCCTGGCCTGCCCGGGCAGCGGGCAAAGCTGCAAGGGGCCTCTGTCTGCCCCCTTAGAGCGGGTCTGCCATGCGGTGTCTTACCTGCTCGCTCTGGGGTTTCGCTTTCAGACCTGAGAGACTTGCTCAGCGCACACTCACCGAGGCGGAGTGCTCGGGGCCTGCTGGTGCTTCTCAGCCTCCTGCCCTGCCTCCTCCTGCCGCCCGTGGGCCGAGAAGCAGGGCCCGCCGCCCAGCCCGTGGGGACCCAACGCCGCGTCCCTGGAGCTGCTCAGCGAGCCTGCCCTGTGCGTCCTCTTTAAATTCCTATATCATAAGTAATACGCTTGTTTCATTTTCTGTGCACTGAGGCGTTATGCCAGTGTTTTTGTTAATAAACATTTTCAGCAAAAAGCCTGCTTCCCTGAGCCGCTTGTCAGGGCACATGACTTGGCCACACCTGAGCAAACACTGAAGACTGGCCGCTTCCACCCCACACATCTGTGCTGATGTGGGGCAGACTGGGCGGGCGCCCCCAGTACCCCCTTCTAGCCCCCCAGCCCCCATGTGCAGATGCTCCAGAGACGTGTGAGCTGCCCGCGTGTGCAGGCAGCCTGGCACTGACTTCATCTAGGGTCACGACTTTGCTTACATTAACTGGTAACCCCACCTGGAACGCCCTAGGTTGTACAAAGTTTGTGTAACCGTGTCCCCTGATTTGCTAGGCATTTAACAGGAGGGACTTAACTGGTTAAACCTCCTTCCACAAGGTCAGGGCTGTTGGCCCACGAGGAGCCTGGAAGACCTGCAGAACTGGGGGCGCCTCTGACTGAAACCACTAGGGGCTGCCCAGCCGGCGAAGAGGACTTTACACTGACTTCTCGACCTCCTCACAAACTGCTCTCACTACACCCTCATTATAACCCTCGAGTCTGCCCCAGCCCAGGGCCGGGGGAGGCCTGTTTTCTAACCCTGCATGCGCCGCAATGTCCCGTCTCCACCTGTGACAGGGAGGAGGCTGACCTCGGGGTCTGCGCACGACGTTCCCGCGTGAAAATGAGTCCCATCCTTTGTGCAGGGACAGCGTCTCTGAGGGCAGTGACATGCTCAAAGATGCCGACACCTTCAATGTAGATTAAATAAGTGCTGAAGAAAAAGGAAGGTAGGTTTAGTAAAGGGCTGACATGGAAAATAATTATTCAAATTTTGAGACAAGTATTTCGAGACAGTAATGATTTTTTAAATAGTTTCAAGTGCGCGCTGCGCAGCACCACACATTCAGCGTAGTTGTTACAGAAACAGACAGCTGGTGGACTTCGGGAGTTTATCGTAAGAGCTCAATGAATGTGCTTCTGTTGCGTGGAATGTTCACAAAGTGCCTATCTTCTGCGCTTCCAGACCGGCATGGGTGTGCGTGGGACATCGGCGGATGGAAGGCGCAGAGCCTTATTTCCAGCGGCTGCCCGGAGGAACCGCGCTCCGAGGCCGGCCCGCCTCCCAGAGGCTGCCCTTGTCGTCGAAAGGAAAATCAAGACTCATTGATTATTCATGTGAATATCCAGGCTATAAATCACTCATTTACATTTTAAGTAGAAAATTAGGAACCAGGATCAATTCCTTGATTATAAGGAAAAAACCCAAATAACTGTGTTATCTTTTCTGCACCTGTCTGTCTGTCTGTCTGTCTACTCTATCCATCCATTCACCCACATAGCAAACTAACCGACTGAGAAAACTTCACCCACCGGCTCTGAAAGGAAAAGCACAGTCTCCTCCCCAAACTGTGAGGAGCTGCCGCTCTCTTCTGTGGGGCGAGGAGACTTTGAGGATGAAAGACCGTCCTTGTTAGCAGCCCCCCAGGTGTCCAGAGAGATCCTTGGAAAGTAGAAACTCCTCAGGTGACAGAAGAGGCCCCTCTACCCAAACGTGTCGCCGCTCTTATCTGGGAGGAGCGGATGGAGGCGCCTTGCCTGCCGGGCCTCCTCCTGCCTGGCTTTGCTCACGCTGACGGGCAGGGGCGCCTTTGAAGGAAGCCGTCCTGGGCTCTCTGCCTTCCGCACTGTCTCCACGGCGCCCCCACTGAGGGGACTGTCCGCTCAGATCGCCCAGCCCGTTCCCACACCCGGGGTCACTCCAGAGCCAAAGCAGATGCCCCACGACCCCGCCCCTCCCCCACGCAGCTCTGTCCCCTTCTGGCCTGGAAGCAGTGGACTCTTCCGGGCAGGGGCAGGGGGCAGCGCTCAGGAGCCACCTCTAAAGGATGCTCAGCCTCTGCTGCCTGCAGAAGCCAGTCGGCTCGTGGGCCTCCACGCCACACAGGCAGCACTGCCTTCCCACTGAATTCACCTTTGAGTCGTTAACATTCTAGAAGCTTCTCATTTTATGTAGACTGCTGCTGGGAAAGGGAAACAAAGCTACTGGCTGCAGTTTCCAAGCCGGACCAACTAGTCCAGGGCTAGCTACGCCTCTGCTGCTAGGGCCAGTGCAGGGGACAGGGGGCCCTGGGGACCAGGGGAGGACGGGTGACGTGTGCCGAGGGCTGGGCTCGAGCTCCAAACGGTGGCCAGGGCCCTTCGTGACTACTTCAGGGAAGACGGTCAGTCTCTGGGAGGACTCTGTCCCCATGATATTGGCCATCTGTGCCCCATAAGCCCTAGGCCCTGCCACCTCCTTTCCAGGGGAGGCCCTGGCCACAGCGTCTGTCAGTTTTTCTAGAAGACTCCACAAAGACAGGTACTCAGCTCCAGATGGCCGGCCATCCCCTCCTTGTCCTGTTCCTCCGCAGCCCAGGGAGGAGGGAGACCTTCCTGCAGGGAGGAGCCAGGAGCCCGGTGGGGGGGGGGGAGTGGAGAGCTGCTGGGTCAGAAACAGGAGCAGGGAGCTTGTGGAATCGTTTTTACTTTGTCGGTCCTGGGCAGGCCTCCGAGGGATGGGAGGGCTCAGAGACGGCTCAGAGACGGACGGACTTCAGGAGAACGTGGGGTGCATGGGGGAGGGCAGAGGGCACTAGGGTCCCTCACGGCACCCTGAGGAGGGACAGCAGCAGCAGCAGCAGCAGCAGTGGGAGGGCCCCGGGCTGGGGGACGGTGCCCACGGAGGAAGGGCCACTCCAGGGGCCAGGTTTCTGCGGAGACAGAGCAGGAGGCGGCGTGGCTCTCTGCTGCTCGCGGATCCAGCCAGAGAAGTGGGCGAGCCTGGTGAAGACGCTGGGGCTCACGGGCGTGTGGCAGGGCAGGCTCCAGCTGGACAGCCCCATCACGAACCAGGTGCGGTTCAGCTGGCAGCTCAGGGGCCCCCCAGAGTCTCCCTGTGCAGAAAGAGCGGGTATTTGTGGGCAGCAGAACAGAGAGGGACACAGTGTCCAGGCATTGAGAAGAGATTGCCCTCGTCCTCCGCCGGGCTGGGGGTCAGGCGGCCTCGTGCCAAGGTGAAGTCCTGGGCAATTTGGAAAGTCCAGACGCCGCGTCCCCCGGCAGACCTCCTGGACCCAAATATCAAGGGAGGGCCCTGGAGCCCAGTTCATGAAGTTTTGGAGGGGGCCCCGGGCACCTTTACCAGTTGGCAGTCACAGACCTGCCCCCCCGGGGCGTAACACACAGCACCCCTCCAGCCTCCTGTTCCGTAAACGTGACCAGATGCCCTGTGTGTGCAGGACGCAGAGGGGTGACGGGCAGCAGACACGGGCCACCCCCCAGGTCTGCAGATGTAGGGCAGGAACAGAAGTGCCTTGGGGTGGGGGGGTGGGGACGTGATGGAGGGGCCGGCTGCTCTGCTGGCTGTCAGGGAGCTTCTGGGAGCCCAGCCTGTGTGTGTGTGTGGGGGGGCCTGGCTCTGCAAGATGCAGGCTGAGGCGGCAGCGTGGCGCGCTTGGCGTGGAGGAGGCCGAGGGGTGCCAGGGCCAGCCCTGGTCAGGGGTGCGTGTGTGGGAAGGGAACGCTGAGTGATGCTCAGCGGAGAAGTGATGTGACCTGACACGGATTCTAAGAGAAAGGTAGGATGACCCTGGCTGGGTGGCCTAGCGGATTGGAGCATCGTCCCGCAAAGTGAAAGGCTGTGGGTTCGATCCCTGGCCAGGACGCATTTGAGAGGCCACCCATCGATGTTTCTCTCCCTCCCTTCCCCTCTCTCTAAAACCAGTAAGCACGCCCTCCTGGGGTGAGGATTAAAACATAATAAAATAATAAAATGAAAGGATGGTGGGAGGTTCTGGGGCTGGGATCAGCACCGGGAGACGGGGCTGCAGCAGAATGGGCGTTAGGGAGCAGAGCTGGTGAGGTGGGGGGGGGCAACCCCACCCTTCTCTCCATCTGAGGAGAAAACGGAGCAGGACAAGAAAACCAGTAAGTGCTGAGTGCTGGGCCCTTGGTGTGTGTGTGTTGGGGGGGGGTAGGGCAGGGGTCAGACAGCAGAGGAGAAGAGCCCGCGTTTTGTCTGTGGGAAGCACTGGGGCGGGCTGGGCACCCCGGGGTGGGGGAGGAGGGAGGAGGTTGGACAGCAGCCCTGGAGACAGGGGCACAGACGCCTCATGGGGTGGGCTGAGGCCAGAAGGAGAGGTGTGGACGCCAGAGACAGATAGGTGTGGACGCTGCGGATGGGCAGGGCGTAAAGCCCTGGGTGGGCCCTGCTGGGACAGCGGGCAGGGGTTTGGGAAGGAGAGCAGGGGACGGAAGCATGGTGGCATGTGTCTGAGCTGCTGGGAGATGACCGAGGAGGGAAACAAAGAGCGAGAGAGAAGGTGCAGGAGGGAGCCGAGACTGTGGGAGGAAGTGGGTAGTGGCCACAGCTCCAAAGGAGGGCTTGGCTCCCCTGAGAGTTTGATAGCGGGCTCACCACCTCACCTCCAGCGAGCTATTTCCCTCTCTGATAGCTTCCCCACCATAAACCAGAATGGTTACACAGAGTGAGAGGAGAGTACCTTCACAACACCTGGACCCAGAGCGCTCCCAGAGTGCTCGTGGGAAAGACAGACAGCCCCATGGAAACCCTAGCAAAAGACTTGCATGCACACTCTACAAAAACAGCAGTGCACAGACAGAGAAGTGCCTGTCTTCATTCTTCCCCAGAGGAATACAAACGAAGAGTCCCTGCAGTGTTCAAGGTGACCGGGGTGGGCCCCGTGAAGGCGTGCTGTGGCCTTAACCCCGCCCCCCACCGCTGTGGGCGTCCAATCGGTGCCTGCCGTTGGCACAGGCGAGCCACTCCCAGGTTTACCGGACCTAAGTGTGCAGCGAAGTTCACGCACAGGGCGGACGGTCTCAGCAGTGCCATTTGTGAGGGTCTCCAGGGGAAACTGCCCAAATGGCACCGACGCTAGCATGGATAAATACGGCGGTGGCGTGTGTGCACAGGAGGGTGCTCTTCAACAATAAGATGAACAACAGAAGCCACATACCTAGTGGACAGAGGCCACAAGCATGGCATGGACTGAAAGAGACCCGAGGACAGGGCGTCCTGTAGGATCCCATGCAGAAAAGCCCCGGCACCCGTTCACGGGGCGTGAGAAGCCAGGCCGGGCTGTCGGGGGAGGGGGAGGTGATAACAGTAGGGGGTGTAAGGGGGACCCTTTGGGGCTGGTTCCAGGTGGGTCTCAGTTTCTCATGTGCATCAGATAGCACGCCTGCAAAAGGTGCCCTTCCCGCGGGACACTACACTTCAACAAAGGTTTTAAAAAAATATTGTGGCTTCTGCCCTCGGGTTCTGACATTTCGGGCAGGTGGGTGGGCTGAGGAAGAGCCCAGAGAAGACAGAGGACGAGGGGACAGGTGCCGCCGGAGAGGAGAGGCAGCCCTGCCTGGAGACACCACGGAGCGCGTCACTTACACGGCAGACGGACTTGTTGTCGGACATGGTGCCGGCGCACAGCACGCCCTCATCGATTCTGTACTTCTGGCCGCTGGCGTCTGGCGCTTGGAAGAACACCTGGCAGATCCGGCTCTCCAGGAGGCTGACCTGGCCCTCCTGCAGCTGAAAAGGGCGAGGCAGGAAGTCTGCAGGGGTGGGGGTGGGTCAGACGTGGGGCGGACGCCGGGAGAGAAGCCAGCTCCCTCCCTAACCTGTGGGCTGAAGAAGAGGCGGCCAGTTCTGGCCGAGAGGATTGGGGGAGCCTGTCAGAGGTTGTGCAAAGAGGGGAAAGGCGTTGGCAGCAGAGGAGCGGCCGCAGTGAGCGGCGCGTTGTGGGAAGGACCGGGAGGGAGGCCGGCGTGCACACGAGGGCACCGTCCCTCCGGCCGGAGCAAACAGGGCCCCTCCCTGCGTGAGGAGACCGCTCTAGCTTCAGGAACAATTCACGCGGCTGCTCGGCAGGGCACAGAGGGTGGAAGCTGGGTGTCCTGGCTCCGTCAGGGTGCCGCAGGAGTGTGGGTGGGTGCAGGTGGGTGCGGCAGGGAACAGTGGCTGGCCTCCGGAGCGTCTGCTGTACAGACGGTCTCCATGTGGGTTCCCACAGGTCTGGCCTGGTCTCCTCAGTGGCAGCACAATATTCCCGGACCGTGAGCAGCTCTGGCACGTAATCATTAGCATCGTCATTGTCATCGTGATCGTCAAGGGCGGCCCAGGCCCCACAAGGGCAGTGGGGGGTGGTGGTGGGGATGGCTGCAGGCGGAGTCTCTCTCTGAGGGCAGCTGCTCGCTGACCCAGCAGCTGCCCCAGCTCCCACCCTCTGACCCACCCTGGAGTCTACCAGTGTTTCTTTTCTTCTTTTTTTAATCCTCACCCGTGGACATTTTTTCATTGCTTTTAGAGAGAGAGGAAGGGAGACAGAGAAGCATCGATTGGCTGCCACCTGTCTGTGCCCCAAATGGAGACGGAACCCGCAACCCTTCCATCATGGGCCCAGGCTCCAGCCGACAGAGCCACATGGGCCAGGACTACCAGTAGTTCTTACTGAGCCCATCCCCGGGGGCGTCTTTGGAAATGTTGGGGTGTGGGCCTTTGTCCTGGCTGTCAGTGTGACTGACACCTGGTGGACAGGAGCAGGATGTGGGCACTGGGCTGCCCAGCCCAGGAAGCCCCGCCCCTAAAGCCCCATCACCGACCTACAGATGGTGCCAAAGTTACACTCTGTGTTCTCACTCAGTGTTACATTTTCATAAATGAAATGCGTTTACCCTGCCATAAAATCTCTGCCCAACCTGCCTCCTCTCCACCTAAAAATACAGAAGCTCAGCAAGCTGGCAGAACGAGCAACTTTCCCTTGAGTCAGGGTCAGGAGAAGTGCGGTCAGAGGTGACTGCTTCAGTCTCTGGCCCAGAGTGCAGCCCCAAACCTGCCCTGTGGCCATGGGAGCTCGGGGCGACCCCAGGAGGACCTGGGGGTCCAGGTGGAGTCCTGACTGGTTTGGAGTCAAACAACCCACGGTCCTGATTCCAGAAGTCAGAGATGCCCAGGTTGTCTGAACCTTGAACTTAAGGAAACTTGAAATTTTAGGACATGCCTGCAGGGCTGGACGGGCCCCATGGGGGTCACTGCACCCGCCCCCCAGCCTCACCCCACCCTGCCCACAGGCGGCCCGGCTCACCACTCTCCGTGAGCATGCCCCAGCCGGTGATCCAGCAGGAGGCATGTGTGGGCAGCGTGGTGCTGGGCCCTGGGAGGCAGGCAGGGAGGATGTGGGCCGTGAATGTCACGGACTGCTGCAGCTGCAGCAGCGCCATGTCGCTGCCCATGAAGTGGCCCTTGTTGAAGCCGCTGTGGACTATGACCCGGTTCACTGCCACCTGCAGGCTGTGCGGGGTGGCTTTGTGCAGTTTGTGGTACCCTAGCAGGACCAGGTAGTCACGGGGATCATGGGACCTGTGGAGGGGAGGCGGCGCGTCACCCAGCTCCCTGACCCCCCACCCCTGCTGTCAGCAGCCAGCCCCCACTGTCTTCCCCAGAGGCTCCTCTCTCCTTCCTTCCTCAGGTTTGCTTCAGGGGGTCTGGTTGCTGTCCTCCACCTCAGGACATTTGTCCTTTCAAAGTTTCTGCTGGCTTCCCCCACCCTGGCCCTGCAGGCCCCAGAACCAAAGGGGCAGAGGACTCTGCCTTCATATCAGAGGCAGGGGTCTTGGCCCATCTGGGGCCTGAGCCTTGGGGGAGGCCCCGGAGTCTGGAGTGACTCTCAAAGGCCCCACCCCTACCCCAGGCTGATCCGTCCCCATCCCTCCCAGGCCACACCCACCAGCCCCTTGGAAGGCTGGTCCCATTTGGGGACAGGCACTCAGCTGGTCTCGGCAGAGCCGTGGAGGAGGGTACACAGTTGCTCCTCGTTTCTGGGCACAAGTAACCTCCCAACTCACCATCCTGCTGGGGCCGCCCCCACCCAGATGCTGCAGGCCCGAAGCCTTCTTCCCCAAGGCCCAGCACCTCCCGACACCCGCCTGGGGTCTGTCCTCTCTCATCCGGCATCACCGTTGTTAGACTGGGCCTCCCTCTCCTCATAGGATGAGAAACTTCAAGGTGGGTCTTGCATCTCCAACCCCCTGCCGTGGGCTTGACCCAGGGGTGCCGAATAAGTGAACAGAACCCAAGTGGGGTCTCAAAGCCAGCTGATGCCAGCACTCTGCCCGCCCAATGTCCTCGTCACTCCCTCTGCGCCCAGAGGGAGGCCACCCTCCTGCCTGTCTCCTGGCACAGAAGCCATTGGCTTTATTCTTATTCCTCACTCTGGCTCCTTCCAGGCTCACGGTGTGACGGAGGGGAAAGGAAGAGCTGGGTGCCGGCTGGCTCTGCCGAGGCCCCGCAGCCTCGAGAGAGGGACACGCTGAACATGCTCAGCACCCAGGGGAGCCTCTGCACTTGTCCTGAGATGGCCTTCAGACAGCCTGGCCTCAAACCCCTTGTCCACACTGGGCCCTGACCGATGCTTCCCCCATCCCCGCCTCACTCTGACATAAAACCCGAAGCCTGAGCCAGGCATGTGGTGAGGGGCTTGACACCCACCATTTGCACAAGGGGAAACCAAGGCCCACAGGCACCTTGTGGGGCTGCCCTGAGCCAGACAGGATGCAGAAGCCGGGGCCCACCTTGAGTGGGGACAGGGTGTAGGTCCCGAAAGTGTAGGGGCAGTAAGGAGGGGATGGAGGCAATGACTTTGGAACTAGAGTTTTTTTCCCCAGTTCTTAGTGATCATCACATTTAGAGCCAATGTCCACTTAGCTACTGAAAAGTAATGAGCGTGGAGCCGAGACAGCCACAGCACAGCGTGGAGAGGGGCGGGAAGGGACCTCCCCGGAGGAGTGGCTGAGAGGTTGGAGACTAGCGCCGGGCGCTCTGCCCGACAGGATTCCAGGCAGAGGGGACTGCTCCCCGGGCAGGGGCACCCCGAGGCACTTGGCGGCAGCTGACTGACCCAGAACGAAACCCACAGCACCCCCACCTGGTACCCCTATCTTTTCTGGCCTTTTGGTGCTGCCTCCCCCCACTTCCGCCCTGGGGTAGCTGGCCCCCGGAGGCAGGGAGGGGGGTCACTCACTTTTGGAAGCAGTGGGCAGCTGAGACCACCCAGACGGTGTCGACCAGGGCCGCTCCGCAGATGTGCCTGCCACGGTAGTGGAGGCTGGCCTGCCATGGCCACCGCTGGTCAGGCGCGTTGCTGCCACCAAGGATCTTCCCGGCCACCACGGGCCTCCCGCACACTGTGGGGACAGTCCCCGCCACCAGGCACCAGGTTAGGTGCCTCCGAGGGTTAGCGTCCGCCGGGCCTGAGCTCACCATGGCCCTGCTCGCACTTCACAGCTAGGAATCCAAGGCCCAGGTGACATGACAGGGCCCATGTGACAAGGGGCCACCTGGCGTCACTGGAGATGGCAACGGGGAGGATGCAGCCTGTGCGTCTGGGGGAGGCGGAGGGAAGCTAGGTCCAGGCTGGACAGTGCCGCTGGACAGTGCCGCTGCCCGGGTCCTTCCCCGACCTGCTTCTCTGACCGATGCCCCAGGGTTGGGGTCCCGGAGAAGAGGCCCCTGGAGGGGTGCCGTGTGCTTAGGGGAACTGCTGGCACCTCAGCCCAGGGCTCTAGGCAGCCCGAGGCTGGGTGCCACACACGGTGCTGGACAGTCCGGCTCCAGAAACTGCTCCCTCTATTCTTAAACCGAGGAGGGTGTGGCGGGCAGGACCTGGGACCTCGCCCCTCCCCCCCCCCACACCAGGCCGGGGAGGCTGACATCTGGTGGGAAAGGGCCCCGGGAGCAGGGACACCTGAGTCTCTGCGTCCTCTGGCCCGCTGCCCACATTCCCCAGAAGCCCGGGGACCCCAGAGCCCACCCCAGCCGGTAGAGGTGCCCTTGGCCGCAGCCGAGGGTGGGGTGAGGGCCGGACGTGCTGGCTGCCCGCTCACCCGCCGTGATGTCCGGGGTGGTCGCGGTGGCCGCGGTGGTCCTGCTGGGGTGGGCGCGCAGCGGCGGCCACAGCCAGAGCAGGGCCACGGCCAGGGCGAGGGCCGCCCGTTGGCCTAGGCCTGCGCCCCCCGCCCCAGCGCTCTCCATGGCCGGGCGCCCACGCAGGGGCGGCTGGGAAACCGCCTTCTGGGGGTTGGGGGGGCGGCCCTGGGCACGCGGGCAGCTGCGGGGGTGCCGGGCAGGTCCGAGAAGGCAGCCCGCCCTGGGAACCCCCAGACTAAGAGGGAAGCAGAAGGCACGCAGGGACCCAGTTTCATGACGATCAGGGGACCCGGGACCCGTGCCCAGGACTAGACCGCAGCGGTCAGAGGTCAGCTGCTTATATAATGTCACCAAATATTGTCGATTTGTTTTCGGGACCTGACGCGCCATCTGCGCCCCCTCCTACATTAGGTCCGGCCCACCAAGGGAACGCCTCCTCCTCCAGCTCTCCGGTGCAGGCCGGCAAGTACAGGCCGCCTCACCTGGCGCCCAGCCGGCCAATCACCCAAGGACCGCGCAGGGGAAAGCGTGACCCCCCCGCCCTGGAAGAACTGGTGTCCTTCCCTAAGCGGGATCCTCCACGGTGTCCCACCGTTCTCAAGGCCCCTCCCACTGACGCAAAATCAAAATTCTCATCTGTTGGTGGAGGTCATCGGTAGGACATGACCTCTGGTTGACTGCTGAGCTGGACCCCTGCAGCCCCAGGGCCCTCACCCCTCCGCTTTCCTTGCTGGGACGCACACTCTGCCCGCCCCCCGCCGCCCCCCCCCCCGCGACCGCAGTGGTGGCTGCTCCGAGGGCACAGCGCTGAGAGAGAAGGACCTCTGTAGAGACTCTGGCAGGTGGGCCCGCTCTTCTGGTTGCCAAGGAAGTTCCCTTGTTTAGGAAACCCGCCACCTACCAATCCGGGGTGGTCTGCCTCTTTCTTGCATCTCATCTCTTCTTGCCCTCCACCTGTGGGGGCTGCTTTGTGAACCAACACCATCATCTAAATTTAAATATCATTATCTCATCGCCTGGAAGTCCACGGCCTCTCCCTCAAGTGAGGGGGAGGTCCTGCTGGAACCCATTACATGCAGCCTGAAGCACAAGTCTTTCCTGTCTGTGGGCCCGTGAAACCCAACCTGCCCAGCACGCAGTGGTGGGGTGGGCCGGGGTAATCGTAACAGACATTTCTGTTTAAAAAATGGGGGGCGGTGGCCCTGGCTGGGTTGCTCAGCTGGTTGGAGCGTTGTCTCATACACCAAAAGGTTGTGCGTTCGATTCCTGGTCAGGGTACATGCCTCGTTGCAGGTTCGATCCCCAGTTGGGGGGTGTGTATGAGAGGCAACCAATTAATATTTTTCTCTCACATCTCTCTCTTCCTTCCTCTCTCTTTAAAAGCAATAAACACACCGTAGGGTGAGGATGAAAACTAATCACACTAATAAAAAAGGGGGGATGGAAAGTCAAAGGAGTCACTGGTTCATAAGTGTATAGACATGTATGTGAGCAACACCCACTCTGTCTCTGTGTCCCAGACTTCATTTCAAGGTCGATGCTGTGACCTTGGACCAACCTCACTGTCCTGAGCAAGCCTTCCTGTCGTCCACAGTCAGTGCTCCTTGAGGAGCCGCCATACACAGCCGCAGCCAGACGGCAGGCCACTCAGCTAAGTATCACGCTGGCAAGAGGGTCAGTTACAAGCAATCACCTATCACAGGACCACCAGGAGGGACAGCCTCTACTGCCTTCTGTGTCCCTGTGTCTCATCCATCACTGACACCCGAGTTGTGGTCTGAAAGAAGGCCGGTGGACGGGGTCTGGTAGTGAAGAACAATTTGAGTGGAACTGCTGGGCCGTCTCTCCACTCGGGCCCACTCTTCCCTTATGCGAAATTCTGTTACGTTCTGTGAAGTTGCCTGCTTCCTCTTTGGGTCTGATGTACCTTCTCGTGAGGGTGGCCATGACGCCTTTGCCCCACAGTGGACAATCAGTTTTTATATCTTTCTGGGCAAACGGGATTAGGTCTCAAGCCCTGGGGTTGAAGTTCTCTGCCCCCTGGGGGGATGCAAGAGGGAGGCAGAGCAGGTGAAAGCTACACTTACCTCCTCCCAGGACCAAACTGGAATTACAGCTAAAATACAGAACCATCACCCAGAATAGTCAACCAAAGACCGGCTGAACAGAAGCCCCATGACCAAAGATTCCCAGAGGAAGCCACGTGGAGACTGGTAGGAAGGGCTCCCATCTTGGTAGCTGAGAATGCGGAGGGATAGCTCAGCGGCAAGGGTCCCCCTGAGGAGCTCGGGGTTTTCACTCCACACAGAGCTTCCCAGCCAAGGGCCCCAGAGCCAGGAAGAGGTGCCCACACCACATCTGGTGTGAAAACCAGCAGGGATTCTGTCTGCCAGGGAGAGACAGGCTTCTGCTAGGAGCCCAGGGGCCCTGTAAAGGGCAGCACACAAACCTCCTTCACAGCCGCTCACCTGGGGTCTGGGGAGGGCGGGCAGCTCAAGCGGCTGGCATTGTGTGAGGAGAGACCGGCTGCGTGGCTCTGGGGCAGGCATGCTTCCCTCGCCTGCCCAGCTGCTCCTGTGCAGAGTCCTCCCTCCACACGGCCAGACTTAGTCCGTTTGGGCCTCACTGTGACCTCACCACACCACAAAGGTCCCCGTATATTGGGCAGGTGGCAGCTGGCCTTGGTGTTCCCTGAGACTTCTGCTGGGTAGACCCTGCACTGGCCACAAATCTGAAGCTCTATCAGTCTGGCGAACGCAACCTCTGCCTGCCTGCTGACTCACCGAGAGCCTCCCTCCAGAAACCCGTGGGCCGCCAGAGGCTATTCCATGAACTGGGCCTAAGGGGCAGCCGGCAGGCAGAGGCAGGTGGAAGCCGATCCCTGGTTGAGTGGGTCCCCAGGCTCAGTGCGGGTGGGAGCCAGCCACAGTGTGCACCTCAGCCACTCCACGTACACTAGGAGAGACAGCCACACACTGTGGATCCCTCTGTATCTCCAAACAGGTAGCCCAGGGCCAGACACGGGCAGCATCTGACATGGCTCTGCACCACAGTCCCTTCCAAGAGTGTCCAGACTCAACACACCTGGCGGGGGGCTTCGCAAGGAGCTCTCCGCAGGCACCAGATACTGCTGGGCGGACCCCCTTTGGGTGGTGAGTGCCCACCAGCAGCTTGGACGCTGTACTGGGGGTTGATCCGCATGGGCGTTTGGGTCAACAGCAATCCAGATTCCATTACAACGGAGGGCTCACCTCACCCACACGAGGGGCGTTCCTGGAGCACTCTGCTCAGGAGGTCATACGGAGAGGCGGCCTAAACAGGGGACAAAAAGAACTCAACTGCAAGAAATGCGGAAAGGTGGGCTCACGCAAAGGCCAGACGGTGCTTGCTGGAGGTGGGGCCTGATGGCTAGTTACAAACAGGGCGCATGGGTTATGGCGAAGCCAGTCCAAACCAAGGTAGGGCACCTTGTGCGTTCAAGGTTTTTAAAAATTTTAAGTTATTAATTATTTAATTGTTGTGAGAGGGGCATAGGGAGGAGGCCCGGGGGCTCAAGGAAAGGCGTGGCCTTTGTCACTCCCCTGAGCCGGTTCCTGTATGGGGCCTCACTCAGCCAAGTCTGGACGGGGTGTCCCCTCCCTCCTGCGTCTCTGCTGCGTGGGACCAGCCCCTCCCTGCCCCACTTACCGTGCTCCCTGGGGTCGCCTCCTCACTGGCACCGGCTCTGCGCTACTGCTGCTCCCCCACCTCCCTGCTCGGGCGTTGCTCCCCGAGCCATCGGCAGTCACCGAGTCCCTGCTTGATGGCCGCCCCCCAGCGCGCAGACCCTCTGTCCTCAGCGCCGGGGGAGAGAGTCCCCGCACCGTCTCTGCTCCTCCCCCAAGACTGCGGCAGGCCACCGCGCCCGCAGACCCGACACGGTGAGCACCCGGAGGGAAAGCACCTTCCTCGTCCCCATTAATATCGGGTCCAAGAAAGGCACTCGGTAAAGAAGGTTCTGGAAGATTGCCGTGCATCCCGAGGGTGGCCTGCTCCTCGTCTCGGAATCCCGGGTAGGACTCCAGACGAGGCACCCTGTGACCGCGCCCTTCCAAGGGTTGGGGTTAACCCTGCCGGGGCTCCGGGTTGCGGGATACGGACACCTGCGCCTATGCGCTGCGAGGAGCTGGGACAGCGGCGCGCGGGCAAGGGCGGGGCGACGGGAGACCTCCAGGCTGCTGTCCCAGCCGGCAGCGCAGGCGGCTGGGCTGAGGGACGCGACACCACATCCCTGCGGGAGGCAGAGACACGCGAAGACAGAGACTCGGAGAAACACGAACAAAGCGAGACCCTCTGGGGCCAGGGCGGTGGCCTCCGGAGCAGCCTCCGTGCCGGCGCCGGGAGCGTCCCCTCTCCCACCGGTGCGCTCGGAGCCGGCGCCCGCCCCGCCCCGTCGCCCTCCCGCGGGGGAGCCCTCCCCAGCCCGCCCACGGCCCGGCCGCGCAGCCTGACCCGCGGCGGCGCGCGGACGCTGGTCCTCGGTTCCCAACCCGCGCCCCGGCGGGAACGCGCGGCACTGGGAGCTGGCCGTGGTGCTGAGCGCGCGTCTCGGCGTCCGCGCGGCTCCAGGCCCGGCTGAGGCCGTGTCCTGAGACACTCCTGGTCCCCGCGGTAAGTCGCCAAGGCCGCGAGGATGTCGGTCGGGGAGAAGGGGTGGAGGGTGATTTGGGAATTTTTGCGCGTCCTTTCGCGTCACGGGAGGCACGCGGGGAGGGACTAAGGTCCATACTCCGCGCCGCATGTGCCTAGCTCGGATGGCTGGGGTCCGGGGTCTGGGGGTGATGACGCGTGCAGGTCTGGGCTGGGAAGGGGGAGAAACTCGGCCCGCGGTCGCGGGTGCGGGAGCCGGGAAAGAGTGGGAGACGCAGCTTCCATTCTCCCGATGGGGCAGCCAGGACCACCCAAAGGCTCCCCCAGGGGAGCTGGGCCAGAACCTTGTGCGCAAAGACCCTTTGTCTCCCCAACGTGGGGGTTGGGTGACCTGGAGATGCCCACCGCAAATCCCGTCCCTGCTTTGTTCCCTCCCCCACACCCACCTGGAACGCGGAGGCTTTCCCTCCCCCAGTGGCCTCTACGTCATCTGTCGGAGGTTTTGGACAGCCTGCGACAGAAATAACCTCTCGCCCCCTGCCTAGCTTGCCACCCTGACACCCCATGCCCCAGTTGTCCCTGGGCAGGTCTCCCCTGAGCGACCTCTGCTTGCCTACCACCACCCACCCCATTGTACTGCACCTCCGGTGGTGGTCCTGGGTGGTGGGGGCGGGGCTCAGGACAGTGAGACACACCCAACCCATTGGTCAAAATCTTTACATCTTTACACCGTTTCTGTAGCATATCTGTATCTCAGGCTTTTTCCTGTGCTCCGTGAAACACTCAGCCACTTTTATGTTACAAAGGGAAGGAGCACAGAGTTGCCCTACCGAAGGCAAAAGAGAAAGAAGCCGAGGCCGTTCGGATCGAGGTGGTCCTCACGCAGAGCGGCAGCTGGTGCAGTGGTGCGATTTGCCCCATTTGCAGTAAATCTGTGTGCGCGTGCATCTCTGAGTGAGGCACTGGGAAGGAAGGCTTGTGCCCGGGGGTGGGGGTCGGGGGACGCCCTAGCCACCACTTTTCCCCATTGGACACGGCTGTGGCTCCTACCTGGAGCTCCTGCCTCTGCCCGCTCTCGCCTACAGCTGGAGTAATCTGGTCAAACTGGCCCTGGGCTCAGGTGACTCACCCTTCCTGTCTGGCTCCCCCAGGGCCCTTGCTGCTGCCTCAGGCCCCACGTGGCTGCCACGCCCACCCACCCAGCCCCTCCCACTGGCCTGCTGCTCTGGCTGCCTGGGTGAGCCACAGAATTACCAGTTCCAGACCCAGCTCCTGGTTAGGAAGCACAGACCTAACTATATGGCTAGGATGTCTCCAAAACGTCCTTCCTCCATCTGAAGAAGTGGTAGCTGTAGTCCACCGCGGTGGGAGTCAGGAGCCCTTGAGGGTTTCTCAGTCTCCCTGAGGAGCCAGAGGACCAAGAGAGCAGCAGAGTGAGGCGCCGGGACTAGTGAGGGCTACAGCCAAGGTGTCCCCACGTGGGGGCAAGGGGGACAGGTGTGCTTCGTCCTTCAGGGAGGGATGTGGCTCACAGTTTCCTGCTGGGCTCCAATGAGGGACTCTGTTGCTACAGGATCACAAAGCAAAATGTATGTGGTGGCCGCCGAGAAGCTGGACACCTTGGGCCTCTGCCCTCAGAGGCAGTGGCAGCCTCTGATGTCCTGAGGAATCCCCTCGGACCCTGAAGCTGTCATGGAAGGGGACTGTCATCCCGTCTCCATTTAGGCCGTGGACCCTCTGACCCCTCAGGAAGTTCCCGCCCTTGTCACATACAGACCTTCCATTTCCAAAGGGCCTGGCTGAGAGAAAGTACCCATAATGTGGAAACTGGCTGGGCTGAATACACACTAGATTTCACACGATTGCTCCATAACTCTGCAAGTCTCTGGTTCACTGCTCTGGACCTTAGTGCTTACTATCGAATCTTGCAAAATGTTGAATTAGCTCAGGACACAGGCTCAGCCACGTTAGCGACGGAATCCAGCCATCTCTAGCCACGACAGCTGTTGTGAGTGGTCATTTCCCGAGTTCAGAGTGCACTGGAATTTCCCACTGTTTGTGATTTTAAATCAGTTAACTGTTCCAGTAATTGAGAAACAGGTCATTTTACTTATAGAGGTCAACAGCAAATGAATCATCTATGTTCTTGTGCTTGTAAAATTCTGCACACACCGACTTGATCATTACCATGCCTGGTTGAAGCCATTTCCAAGAGTATGGTACATTTTTTGAAAGCAGAAAAGAGTAAGTTCAACAGAGCTCTTGTAATGAATATCTCCAAAATTTCCTGTCACAGAAACGACGCTTCAGTGACAATGTCCACATCTGTGTCAGCTCCATGCTTGGGAAATGAATCTTCATTTCCACTTGCTTTCAAAACTCCCCCACAAAGACAGTTACTCTTTGATCAGTACACTTGTCACGAAGGGGCGTTTGAACTATTGGTCACAAAACGTCCGCCAGGGCGGAGAGCATAGGCTCAGAGTCCCACAGGCCTGGGTTCCTGTCCTGGCTCCGTCACTTCCGCCTGTGTGACCGGGGCCAGTCCGTGGGCTTTTCCGGACCTTCCTTTCTCTTTTTTAAAGCGGGGCTAGACGATCAAGTCATGGGCCAAGACTCCGCCTGGTCAGGTCCACGGAACCAAGACTCAAATCTGGGACCTCCAACCGCAAAACCCAGAGAGTAACAACTGCGTCCTGTGCGGCACAATCCCCCAAAGCAGAGGAGCGCTTGTCTAGGCCACAAAGGATTGTGGGCAGAGGAAGTGAGATCCGCACGGCCACCTGGCAGGAAAGAGAAAGCAGCTCGAGGCCCGTCCCCTGTCCTGTGGGGTTCCTCCAGCCCCCCGCCCCCGAGAGCTGAGCTGCTGCCAGGGCCGCACCCGGCTTTCCCTGGCACAGGGCCCAACCCCTTCCTCACCCCCCGCCCCCATTGGAAGTCCTGGGGTCCTGTTGCAGGGGAGGCAGCCTGCTGCGGGGCAGGGGGTGGACGCGGAGAGGGTGGACACGGGGTAGCTTACCCCGTGGAGCTTCTGCAGGGCCAGTGTGGCCATCCCTTCTCATCCTTTCAGCTTCAGCGTTGCCCCCGGGGCTGTGCTGCCGCCCCTCTGCCGGCCCCTGGGCCTCACGTGGAAGCGCTCCCGGGGCCCTGGAGTCAGCTCCAGGCGGTGGGTGTGCAAGGTGTGCAGGCCACAGAGTCTCGTGAACTCAGGCACAACCTGTGCAGAGTCCGACTACAGCCCCCAACACTCTCCTCTCGTCCCCCCGACGGACAGAGGTCCCACCGTAGGCCGCCCAGGAGAGGAGGAGACTGGACAGCCTGAGCGTGTGGCTGGGGCCACCCTGGGGCCTTGCCTTCTTTGGGGGCGGTCGTCTGGGTCTCCAGGCTCGCCCCAAAGGCGGCATGTCTAACAGGAGACTGTGCTCCTCTCCCTCAGACCGGCTCTGGGCACGGGCCCCTCCTCGGCAGCCCAACTCCCCACCTCCTGATCTTTGCCCAGGTCTTCCCGACCCCCCTGTGACTCCTGGCCTGCTCCTCCCCCTGCACCACGGCGCTCAGGCCGGGTGTCTCCTCCTCTGAGAGACCCTTCAAGTGGACACCCCTTTCCACGCTCCGAGCCACAGCCTCCATCTAGGCCTTATAAGAACACACATATGTATGTAAACATACATATATAAACATATATACACGCACACACACTCAGCCCATTTCTCTGCCACTTTTCAGTCCTTCCTGCCCACAGCTTCTCCCTTCCTCCCTCTGTCCTCTGCACAGACGGCAGAGGGGTGGCCTCAGACCACCCACGCCCTCTGCCGATGCTCCTGCCCGGGCGACCCCCGCAGGGTTGCCCTGACCTCAGGGTGGGGCCCCCCCCTTGGCTGGCCCAAACTCCCCTGTTAGCTCTCTCACTGCTTGCACAGCCCTGCACCCAGGACGGGGACAGACATGTACGAGCCCCCATGGCAGCCCCCCCAAAACCCAGACTGGGCGTCGGGAGCTGTTCCCAAGCACAGGCAGTATCCAAGCATCCGGCCACGCACAGGAGGTGACACCTGGCGCCTCCTCTGGCCCATGACGTCCTGCGTCTCCTCCATCTGCCTGGTCCTGGCCTGAGCTTCCTGCCACAGCGCTCTGGCTCACCTCGGCGGTCCAGCTCCGCATGCGCTATCAGATGCTTGGCCGTGTCTTGCCCGATAGCGTCAGTGTGGGCCAAGCCCTGTGTCCCCACCCCTGCCTCTCCCAACCCACAGCAGGTGGGGCCGTCCCGGAAGGAGGCAGGCTCAGGCTCCCTTTGCGCTTGTCTCTCAGGTGAAGGAGGCAACTCATGTATCGAATTCTCGGCTGCTCCCACTTACAAGGGCTGTGGCATGTCCGCATCAGAATGGGCTGCCACCTGCACAGCGCCTGGGCCTGGGAACGGGGGTCTGACTTGGCTGGAGAAGCTCCAAGAGGGGGCTTGGGTGGGCCAAGAGACCCCAGATGCGAGAGCACCAGACCCTTCGGCTCTCCTGTGGGCCCTGCTGTCGCCTTTAGTCATGGGGCTGAGCCTCTCTGGGCATCGGCGGCCTGGAAAGGCTGGGAAGTGAGTGGGGTGGGCTCCTCCCGTCCCTCTCTCCCCGCCTCCAGGGAAGGTCCAGCCCCGCCCAGGGGGCAGCCGGGCTGGAACCAGGGATACTAAGTGCCTTCTGCTTCCCTCCCCAGCAGCCACGGCGCTGGCAGCATGGAGCTGAAGAGAGGGAAGACTTTCATCAAATCCAGCCTGCATGTCTCCCACGAGAAGCCCCCGGGCTCCACGGCCCCCGCCCCGGCCATGGACAACGCAGGAGCCTGCTCAGTCTCGCTGGGAGGGCAGCAGCAGGCCCCTGGCGAGAGAGGCCCCCAAGCCGGTCCCAGCCCCCCTGGGTGTCACCGAGGCTCCAACAAGGGGGCACAGCCAGACTCTGAGGGGGGCGCCCCCTTCAAGCTGGTGTGGAAGAGCAAGACCCACGACAGTGCGCCGGGGGCCGGCAGGACGGCCCCGGCAGCAGGGCACCTGGTGGGCAGCGCCAGCTTCCCGGGGCCCTCGGGCAGCCAGCGCATGATCGATTACCGCCACTCGGTGCCGCAGACGCCCTTCGTGCCAGCCGTGGCCAAGAGCCTCCCGAGGAAGAGGATCTCCCTGAAGAGGCCCAAGAAGTGCTTTCGGGACCTGTTCCACCTCCGCAGGAGCAAGACGGAGAACCTGGCCTCACTGGCGAGCACGGAGAAGAGCCCACCTTCACCTGGGAGCCCGTCGGAGGCCGGAGGGCGGCGGGGCCAGGCCTTCCCCGCCTGGGGCGAGGGCCTGGGGCTGGATGGCCCGTGCCAGGACCTGTCGGACGGCGAGGTCCTGCCTGACGCACCGTATGAGCTCTGCAGGGCCTTGTGCGAGGACGTGGCCTCACTCAAGAGCTTCGACTCCCTCACGGGCTGCGGGGAGATCTTCGCGGACGAGAGCTCACTGCCGCCGCTGGTCCTGGACGGGGCCCTGCCCGGCACGGCCCTCGCACCTCAGGCCTCGGACAGCAAGGCACCCAGGGGCCCCGCCCAGGACCAGCTGTCCTCACCCGTCCAGAACGAGGTGTTCGACTTGGCGCAGTTCTGGGACAGCGTGAATCACTGCGTGTGGCAGCAGCGGCGTGCCCTGCTAGGCGCCCGGCCCGAGGGCCCCCCGGGGACAGGCCCGGCCCAGCTCCCTCTGTGGCCCTGCAGGGACCTCCTCAGCGGCTCCAAGGCCAGCCCCACAGACACAGGCACCCCCAAGAGCGAGCAGCCGGAGTCAGTGTCCACGAGTGACGAGGGCTACTATGACGCCTTCTCCCCGAGCCTGGAGGACCGGCAGGGAGCCCCGAGCCCCGGCACCCCCACCACCGCCTTCCCCCGGGAGAGCTACAGCGGAGACGCCCTCTACGAGCTCTTCTATGACCCCAGCGAGGGCCCCGTCGGCCCCAGCCTGGATGACGGCGACCTGTGCGTGTCGGACAGCCTGTCGGGGCCAGGCCTGGGGGCGCCCCTGTCCATGTGCAGCTTCCACGTGGGGGCGGACGAGAACCTGGCTCCAGGGCCGGGCCCAGCCCTGCTCAGCCAGGGCTTCTCGCAGAGCTCCTGGAAGGGCAAGGAGTGCCTGCTGAAGCTCTGCGACACGGAGCTCGCCATCACCATGGGCATCGTGAACTGGCTGCGCCGAGGCCCCGAGCTCCGGGGACGGGCCGGCTCTGAGAGGAGAGGCCCGAGTCCGGGGAAGCCAGAGGGCGGGGTCGCCGTGGGCTTGGCGCCCGGCAGGCAGGAGGAGCGGTGGGCGCACTCAGGCACCACGGGCCTGCTCTCTGGGGAGAGCGAGGCGTCAGCAGCGGCCATGCAGGGGCCCAGGGACCCCACTGTGAGGTGTGTGCCGGTCTCCGGGGAAGCCAGTGCTCGAGGTCGCCAGGAAGGTTCGTTCTCTCCCGCCGGGTCTGCGGACTCTGTGGCGACAGACGCTCCCGGCAAAGACAAGGTCATCACCCCGCTGGCCTGGCCCCACTCTCAGGAGCCACCTGGGCACGCGGGGTGCCCCCGTGATTGGCGGAGGCCGGGTCTCAGGGGAAGCCCCCCGGAGGCAGAGCCCACCTTGGCGGACTGTGCAGCCCAGGTGGCCGCCCTGCGGATCCACCCCGGGTCCGAGCCCTGCACTGTGCAGCCCCCCAGGCAGGACACAAGCAGCGGGCTGTGCAGGCAGCCTCGGGCTGGGGACAGGCCCCTTCCAAGGCAAAACCGGCCCAACAGCCCTCCTGGAGGGGCTGCCGCCCGTGGCCGGCCCTCCGTGACAGGCCCACCCCACGGCCCACAGGCTCCCAAGTGCCCAGGCCTCGCCCTGGACCCACGCCAGCCCCGGGTGCAGCCCGCCCAGGCACGGGCCTCTGCGCAGGGGCAGCCCCTGTAGCTCCACTGGACAGCCTGGGAGCAGGCGGTGCCCGGGGGCCGCCGGGCAGGAGCCACAGGCCTCACTTCCAAAAGCCAGAGGGACAGAGTCTCCCCCACAGGCACGGAGAAAGCGGCTGCCACTTCCTGTCCCACTGGGGCTTCCCCTACAGCCACCCCTGAAGTGGGGGCCCCAGGTCAGCCAGTGGGGAACCCCAACGGCAGGACAGCCCTTCAGGAGTCACCAGGAGGGGCGTCTTTGTGGCCTCATTTGGGAGAACCTGAGACTGAAATCTCCATCTTTTGTCCATGATGCGACGACTGTGCTGGGGGACATGGGGGTGGAGGCGGGACTTGGGCAAGCAAGGCAGGGTGTTTCGTTGTGAAAGAAACCTGGCCGGAACCCACACGGTCAGCCAGAGCAGGCCCGGCAGCCTGCAGCCAAGGCCAGCTGGGAAGCGGCCGGCTCTCTCCAAATGTGCCCACACATCTCCCCACAAGGCACGGTGGAGCCCAGAGCCAGGCGGCTGGAAAGGCGGCTGTGCCCGGCGGTTCCTTACACCACAAGCCAGAGAGGAGCCCAGGCCGGGAGCCGATGGGAAGGCAACACCGAGTACTGTGAATGGGAAGGGCAGCGGCTGATGAGTCTGCCTGAGGGGTGAGCAAAACACATGGGTGGGTGTGGGCCAAAGACTCGGGGGTGGGGGGCACTGGGAGTGGGCAACAGGCAAGGGGGGGCCGCAGATGAGCCTGGAGTGCCCGCCGGCCCCAGCCCAGCCTGCTCTCCGCCGCAGAACCAGCAGCCACCACGTCCTGGGAGCCTCGAGGGGCTTCTCCGTGGGAATGCATGGCAGGCGCGGCGGACGCCAGTCGTGCCTCTCCTGGCTGTCCGGTGAGGACGCCCCGCAGCCCTCGGTGAGAACTCCCCGCCGGGCTGGCTGTGTGCAGGCGCCGGCAGCATGTCGTCAGCGCAGAAGCTTCTATCCAGACTCCTGGCCTGGACCCTGAGGAGGGCCAGGGCCAGCCCTCCTGGGAAGCCACACTCCGCCCCTCCCCTCAGGCTTGGCACCAGTGACCCCAGAAGTGTCAGGGAGCCTGGCTGCAAGCAGTTGTGACCCTCGTTGCTCAGACACAGAGACTGAGGACAGAATGCTGGTGTGGGTCACTTGCCCAGGGCGCAGAGGCCTGGGGAGTCAGGTGGGGGAGGTGGGTCCCAGCCGCTGGCTCCCCAGGCCCAGCCGGGCTCTCCCTGAGCTCCCCTCCCCCCTCCTGCAGCTGCACAGGCGTCTGGGCCCCCTCAGGGCCCAGCTGTGCATCCCTGCAAGCAGCTCAAACCCCGAGGGCAGGGGCGTCCCTCGCTCATTCACAGCCCTGTCACTTTGCACTGTGCCCAGCCAAGCAGGTGTCCAGTAAATACTTGTGGAAGGAACGAAATGGCAAAAGGCGGTGCGTGGTTTTCTGACTCCTTTCTGACCATGAGCCTTGGGTCCGGGGAGTCGCCGAGGCCAGGTCTCACCTTGGGGAAGTTCTCAGGGAGCATGTCCTGGGATGGGGGGGCACTGACTAGAGGGGTCGGGGAGAACCCAGCCAGGCCAGAGCACCGGGAAGGGTAACAACCAAGGCAGCCCAGGCCTTGCTCTGCAGTGACCCCTGTGGAGGCAGCAGTACTAAGGAATGGGGGTGGGGGGGGTGGGGGAGCTGTGCCTACTTGGGAGGAGCCGCTAGCCCCGTGGCTCTCTTAGACAATCCCAGCAGGGGAGGTTCTTGTTCGCAGCAATTGGTGGTGGTGGGAAGAGGGCGGGGGCGGGTCCTAGCCGGCCAGGCACCCTGCTGGGAGGATGGGGAGGAAAGTGTGGCCTTCCTCTGTGTCCCCTGAGCCCCAGCGCCCGGGTCCATCCCTCTCCGCACACCCCCTGCCCAGGCGGCCCAGCCCAGTTCTGGGGGGAAGAGGCCTGGCCAGGCGTTTTCACGCCAGTCATTTCTGACCCTCTCGCTCCCACATGGCCCTAGAGGTCAGAGGAGGTTTTGTACCACATAAAGCCCATCCCACAGACTAGGTCCAGTTGTCCCGTGGAGCTGGGGCGACTCACCCGGGGTCACACAGGGGTCAGCTGGGGGCTGCAATTCAACCTGGAACCTGGGGGCTGTGCCTCCCAACCTTTCACTGGCACACTGGGGACAGAGGCGTGCTGGCAGGAGCCAGGCAGCCGGCGTGCAGCTGGGGGGCGGCTAACAGTGGGGGGCCTGGGCTCTGCAGCAGGGCTGTGGGGCGGGGATGGGGGAGCTCCTGACTGGCACGGCCTGGGATCCCAGCTGACACGGACATACCACACACCTCCGTGCTGGGGAGGGGAAAGGTGGTTTTGCTTTTGGTTTTTTTTGTTTGTTTGTTTTTTTAAAAATCACATATAAGACCTTAGATGTGGTCATTCCCATCCTTACAACAAGAAAGATCTGGACAAACTGAGTATCAGTGACTTTTCTTGGCCTGTCGGAGGCTGCCGGGTACGCAACTTCCCTGAAACCCAGAGAGACAGCTGCACCCAGAAGCGCAGCAACCGAGACCCGGGGCAGAAGCTGCCGGGGCCCGAAACCACGCCCGGCCCATGTGCCCAGCTGGTCGAGCGCCATCCCATAAAGCACCAAAGGTGGCGGGCTTGGTCCCCGGTTGGGGTGTGCATGTTCCTCACATGGATGTTTCTCTTGCTCACTCTCCCTTCCTCTCTTTAAAAGCCTTTCAGCCCCAGTAGGAATCTGGGGGCTGGACCGTGAAAGGGGGGCTTGTCCTTCTACAGGCTTCTCCTCCAGGAGCCACGCTGCGTGTTCAGGGCATGGACAGAGGCAGCCTCCCCGTGGGCCCCACAGGGGGACGCTCCCCAGACCCTGCACCGTGACCCGGGAGAGCCATCCCCGCAGGGCTGTGCCAAAGCCTTTTCCAACTGGGGTGGGGGGCTCCAGCCCGACAGCCCTCTTCTGCCTTCCTGTCCCACTCGAGGTGACACACAGGTCAGCTGGCAGGTGACAGTCAACCAGGAGGGGACTTCTAGGGCACAGACTGGAAGTGGCAGGGCCGGGAAAGGGGTGTCCGACCTTGTGGCCTGCCTGGGCCACACTGGAAGAAGAAGAGCTGTCTTGGGCCACATGTTAAATAAATAAACACTAACAAAAACAAAAACATCTCATCATGTTTTAAGTAAACTTACAGTTTTGTGTGGGGCCACATTCATAGTCACCCTGGGCTGCCTGGGCCCACAGGTCGGACCCCTCGGCAGGGCTCCTGAGGGACTGTCCCCACCCCCAAGGCGCAGGCCCAGGCAAGGCTGAGCCCCGAGTGGGCTCTCCGAGGACACTGGAGCAGCCCTGCCCTCCCTGCCCCTGCCCCCACATTAGTATTAAGGAGCCCCCAGTAGCGGTGAGGCTGGAGCACAGCTAAGAGAGGCAGAGATTCTCTCTAGGGACCAGAGGGAAAAAAGCCACAAGAACGCGAACAGTGAACGCATGCGCGTGCGGGAAGCCC
>PVJI01015514.1:0-40927 GCA_004026765.1 Micronycteris hirsuta
GGCTCTGTGCAGCTGCCCCGCTGACCTCGGGGGGCCAGGAGTCAGGCTGCAACTAACTCAAATGGTTCAGAAAAGAGAGAGAGCAGAACGTGGCAACATGCCAATGCTCGATGTGCCCGGGCGGAAGTCCTCCAAGCTGTTCACTGTACCGCTCTGTCCTTCAACTCTTCTGCACGCTTCCGAGTTTGCAAAATAGAAAGTCAGGGGAGAGACCAATGAACACAATGCCACTGGAAACAGGACAGAGCAGGCCCTGCTCCTTCACCTCAAAGACCCAGGAGGTAACAGTGATAGCGACACATCTGGGCTCGAGACACCTGGTCTTGGCCTCGGGACACCTGGCCTCGGGACACCTGGCTTGGGACACCTGGGCTCAGGACACCTAGCTTGGGACACCTGGGTTCAGAACACCTGGCTTGGGACACCTGGCTCAGGACACCTGGCTCTGCCACTGAGAAAAGCGCTCCTCCCCTGGGCCTGCTTCCCCATCTGCAGCCATCCACACGTGCATACATGTGCATCCACACACATGCACCAGCACACCCACATGCACACACACCCCTTAGGCACCGGTGGCAGACCTGGACAGTCGATTGCCTATCCTCTGCCTTTGTGTGAGTCCATCCCCAGTCGCGCCAGCTCCAGGTGGCACGCAGCCCGATGCAACTCACTCGGCCCAGGGCAGGGCGCACAGGGGACCTGCTCAGTGTTTGATGAGTGAATGCATGACCGAGAGGCTGGGTGGGGGCGCCCAGGCGACAGAACGCTCTGCAGGAAGTGACGACGTGGGTTCTGCGGGTGCAGCACCCCCACCTGCCTGGCACCCAGCACCCAGCCGGGAGGCTGGGGTCGCAGGCAGGTTGTGTCACCTCTGTGGCCTCAGTCTCCTCACCTGAACACTGGGGACACAGGCATGCCCACTCCCCAGGGCTGCAACGAGGCATCAATGAAGTACCACGTGTCACTTCTCCGCTGGGCCGGCGCCGGGTCCCTGCTGGTGGCTGGGCCGCAGGACAGTGTGAGGTCGCCTGCCACAGAGCAGCTCAGGGGGCCACTGAAATCACAGCCATGGACTTGCACACCCGTGTTCACGGCAGCACCACTCACGACAGCTAGGGCGGGAGCCACCCCACGGCCACTGGGGCACAGGCAGATAGGCAAAGTGGGAGGCCCACCCACACAGTGGACACTGTTCAGCCCCGACCCCTGCCACTGCGTGGGGAAGTCTGGAGGACACGACGGGGAGAGGAGCCGGTCCCACGGGACGGACACTGTGTGACTCCACCCACAGGGGGTCCCGAGAGGAGTCAGAGTCCCAGCCGCCAGGAGCGGAGGGGGCGTGTGGGTGGGCGCCCAGGGCTGGGGGTGGGGCGGGGAGTTTGACGGGGACAGAGGTCAGTGTGGGGAGGCGGCAAGTCCTGGAGGCGACGGTGGTGACGGCTGCCCAGCAGCGCCGATGTGCCTGATGCCACTGAGCTGGACGCTGGACAACGGTTATGACGGTAAATTTTATGTCGTGTTTACTTTATCGCAGCTTTATAAATGGTGCCAAGAGGTGCTGCCTGTGCCCCGGGCGGCAAACCCCAAAGCACAGCAGGGAGGGATCTGGCGGAGCTGGGAGCGGAGGGGCTTCGCCCGCCGACCCCACTGGGTCTGCCTTGTCGGTCAGGGCCCTTGCCCGCTGGGGTCCCTGGGGCACCAGACACTGGGGCGGGCTGAGGGGGCTCATAGCAGTGCCTCCCTCTGACTCACGCTCCCAGGGCAAAGGGCAGCGGAGGAAGGAAGGTGCAGCCATTTCCCAAACAGCACGGCTAAATTTATACCTCGCTGCCGGGGCCGCGCCCTGCACCACGGCTATGGGTCTTTCCAAAGAGCCACCGCGTGACCTCGGGCCTCAGGGAGCCCCAGGCTGCCACGCCCTCACAGGCACACTCTCGGGGTCCTGCCAGCTGTGGCCCTGGGTCGCGAACCCCGAGGTGCTCAGTGGTTTGGAGGATTCTGAGCCTGGGACCCAATGTCCCCTCTGGGGTCGCTGGTGGAGGGAGACAGATGGAAAGCGCACAGACGCACTGGACAAGTGGACAAGCACGTGGCTCAGTGGGCACGGGTGTTCCGGGAGAGCCCGGCCATGGAGCCAGGGAGTCTGGCCCGTGCAAAGCGGAGCCCAAGACTTCCAGACATGCGTCCCCACATGTCACACAGCACAGCCACTGTGGAGAGGGCACAGCGGCCCCTCCAGAAAGGAAACAGAACTACCACTCGATCAGCCATCACTTCGGGGTGCACACCCACAGGAAGTGAAAGTGGGGATGCAATCAGGTGTTGGTACACCTGTGTTCACGGCTGCGTCATTCACCACGGCTGAAGGTAGAGCGAGTCAGGGTCTGTGGGTAGGTGGACAGGTTAACCGCATGTGGCACACCTGTATGGAAAGTTGTTATTCAGCCATAAAGAGAAATAAAATTCTGACACAGGTGACCCCTGAGAACATCACGCTGACATAAGCCAGTCACACAGGACAGATACCGCACGGAGGCACGAATGTGAGTCCCTCGGGCAGTCAGATCCGTGGAGACGGAAAGTAGAATGGGGGGGCCGGGGGATGGGGGAGGGGCAGCGGGGGGAGTCATTTAATGGGGACAGAGTTTCACTTGGAAAGAGGGGGACTTTCTGGAGAGGACAGTGGTGACGGCCTCACACCACTGTAAATACACTTAACGCCGCTGAAGTGGGCTCTTCATAGTTAAGACGGTTTTATCCCATGTGTATCGAACCACAGTAAAAACCACGAAGTTAAAAAAAGCACTCCCCACTGAGTGGAGAAAGGAGAAAGCGGTCAAATCAGCCATCGGACTTCGCTCTACAGAACCGCACGCAGGTGAAGAACGGCCGTGAAGCCCCGCGCTGCAGGGGAGATGCTGGCTGGCGTCCCGGGGCGGGGGCCGGGGGTGCACATCCTGGGCCCCCTGGAGGGAGAGGTGCCCAGCCCTGTGGTCTGCACGCTTCTTCCTCTCTGCTCCTGCGAACGGGATGCGAATCGTCCGCGCCACTCCGATGGCTGCGGCTCCCAGGGCCACTGATAACAGTGACCAGGACGAAGTCCACTCCAAACACTCGAGGCACCGAGAGCCCCGGACCAGGTGGTGCCCCTCTGGAAGGCGTTTAGTGGGTGGGGCGGGGCGGGGTCGTGTGGGGTGGAGGGAAGAGCTGGTGACAGACTTGAGAAGACAGGGGCACGTGCCCCCGTCACTCCGGTGGGGACCGACCAGGGAGGCGCAGGGACAGCCGGCAGGAGCTTGGACAGGACAGGGAGCTCTGACTCGGTGAGCTCAGGCCTGCATGTGTGAACAGTGTCTTTTTCAGCCTTTTTCTCATTAAAATCAATGTCAGGGCCAGCTGCCCTGTGGACACTTCCCCAAGGTCAGGAGGCCAGATCTCGAGCTCCGCTGCACATCACCACCCCAGCCCCCTGGCCCGGTCCCTGCCCCCAGCTCCTCATCGTCTGCACATCCCCCTTTTCCCAAGGTATCTCAGGGTGGCAGGCGGGCCTGTGACGGGGACAGGCAGCCCTGGCCTCGAACTACAGCTTTGCCTCGTTCTGGCCATGACCTTGGCCATCCCCTCCCCCAGCCCCTAGAGCCCGAAGTCTGTCTGAGGATTGTGGGAAACCTGTAAGGAGGTCACACACAGCTGAGGGCTCGGAGAATTCCGGGCCCCGAGAGAACGTGTCTCTAGCCCCATGGATCGTGAGACCCGCAAAGGCCCACGCGCCCGGCCAGCCAGCCCCGCTTCCTTCTGGTCAAGACCACGGCCACAGGGGCTCGTCCAGGGCTTGCCTGCTGCAGTTCGTCTCCATCACTCAGGGAACCGCCTCTGCCAAACACGAGTGCGACCCGCAGAGCCAGGGGATCCGTGTCTGAACCATCAGGCCCCTGCAGGCCTCAGTGCGGGGCGGGGGGGGGTGGGGTGGGGGTGTGGGAAGGGGGCGGCGTGTTTGGTATTCGGACCAGACCCGGTGCAGGTGTGCACACTGGCGACCCATCTGTGAGGGGGACTGCAGAGAGGGAGGGTCGGGACAGTGGGCTCCAGGCAGGGCCGGCCTGCCAGCCGCCTCGGAGCCACGTCCCGATGTCTCCTCCATCCACACGCTTGGGCCGAGCTCTCCAGACCGGCGCGCATGCGGCCCGAGCTGGGGCGGCTCCATCGTCTGGGGCGCGGACCGGAGAGGCGGCCCGAGGAGGAGGCCACACAGCCTGGGACATGCCTACCTGAAGCCGTCCCTCTCCGTGTGGCCGCGGCCCCCAGACGGGCGGTGCTGAGGGAAATGAAAGGTTCTATTCCTGGCGTAACCCTCTTTCCTGGAACTGGGACGGCGAGGCAGGGCCGCTGCCGGGGTCTCGGGACTGGCCCGGGACCCCTCCCTGAGTCTCCGGGCCCCTCCTGTGTGGTGGCTCCTGGCCAGCCTCCCAGGCCAGCCACACGTCAGGGGGCAGGGGCCCCGTGGGCCTCCTCTCGCCGCCCCAATGTCACCCACCCGGCAGGGCACAGGGGCCCCATGGGACAGGCGGGCACCGCAGCCAGGTGCGCGGCTCTCCAGCTCAGCGGCAGCGGGCGCATGTCGCCACCGCCAGCTCCACACCCCGCCCTCACCGTCCCAGGACCTAGAGAGCCACCGGATGTAACAGGACGGAAAGTCAGAGAGGCCACTTCTGTCCCCAGCTGTCTGCTCCTCTTGGATGAAATGACACTCCTGCCCGTGCTGGGCTGCTGCGGGGGGCGGGGGCGTCCCTGCTGCAGCGGAGGGAGGACCCCAGGCCCTACCTCCTGCCACCCCCTCGGGCCCTGTCCTCTTGCTCACGGGGACAGGTGGGGGGGCACTGGGGGGCCCTTCAGCCCCTGTCTCCCCTCCACGGGTCCTGCCCTGACTCTCCCCACCATGGGGACAAACAAGTAAGTCCTCTGCGCCCTGGCCACACCGGGACACGATAGGTTGGGGACTGGCTCAGCCTAGAGCCATGCTCCTGGGCCCCACGCAGGTCTCAGCGTGCCCAGGAATCTGCATTTCACAGAGCCACAGGCCCCCACGCTCCCCTCCCCACCCCCGCAGATGCAGAGACTCCTTGGATCCTCACACCCTCCCTGAGCACCTACTACGGGCAAGATGCCGTGTAGGGTGCCAGAAGACTAGGGTGTACGAGGAGCAGACGGGGTGTGGCAGAGACACAGATAAGGGTTCTCCAGTGCTTCCTCCACTGTCCCCTCTGGGGCTCTGCACCTGCTGCTGGATGTCCTTCTCCCACCACTTTCTCTGGCTAGCATCTTAGTTGATGCCACCTCTTTCAGGAAGCCCACCAGGATTCCTCTCCCTTGGCAGGTTCACTACCTACCTTCTGTCCCCACAGCCTCCCTGAGAAGCGTGTTCTCGTTCTCACGGTGTGTTCCCATCAATACTGTCTGCCTTTCTCATTAGGCTGGGAGCTCCTGCAGGGAGGAGCTGAATCTGGGCCACCTCCAGCACCTAGTCAGCAGGGGGGATGCCCTCAAGTGAAACCCCTATGTCTGCCCCCGCCCCCGCCCCCGGTGCAGAGTTGGTTGGTTATATGTTAGAGGATGACTGTCCATGAGACCCAGGGGGGCCTTCCGTTAGGACAGGGGGGAGGGTCTTCTGCGAAGGTGGAGCCCTTTCTGGTGCCAGACACCCCAGGGAGGGGCAAGTCCTCACAGAAAAAAACAGGATTTGGAGGAGGAAGGTCCAGGGAGAAGGCCCCTTTCCTGCAGGGTGGTGTCTAGGAGGCAGGTTGAGGCCCTGGCTGCCCGTCCCCCCCTCCGCCCAAATGCGGAGCCAAGCCCTGCTGAGCTCGTGCTGGGCACATCAGAGTATGGGGGAGATGCGGTGTCAAAGCTCAGAGCCGGGCCTCAATGGGGGAGCAGCCTCCGCACCCCCGGCATGGAGGCGAAAATGGCCCTCGAGGCCCCAGTTTCCAGCAAGATGTTCCGTGCGAGGTGCCTGCCTTGGAGCTGGGGCTGTCCCCTCCACGACTCCCGGGCAGTGCATCATCCCAGCCCGCCCCAGGCCAGCCACGCAGAGGAGCGGAGGAGACCCCAGCAAGCAGACGGGGAGCTGACCCCTCCGAGGCAGCCGACAGAGGCAGGGGGACAGTTCAGCACAAGCCCAGTCAGGAAAGAGGCCACCTGCATTCCCCAAGCAGCTCCGCCTCGACCGGCTGGGTCCTCGGGCAGGTTTCTGGGCGTCAGCTGGCCTCCGTGTCCCCACCTGCCATGTGGGCTGTCCCAGTACCACCCTCCCGAGTGCCAAGGGCACTCAACGAGAGACACTGGTCCAGGGCTCTCACTGCCATTGCGACTGCCAGCCTCCATCCCTGCGAGGCACCTTCCTTCTGGAAGTTTGCGCTCTTGGAAAAGCGTAGCAACGCTCCTGGGTTCGGAAGACCAGTGGGGAGACGTGTGCTCTCGGGGGAGATGCTCCGAGAGTGGGCCCCCCTCCCCAGCCGCCTGACCTTGGGCAAGTCACACCTCCTCCTGTCTTAGTCCAAATACCCGCATCTGCAAATTAGAAGGAACCGCCCCCACCGCCCAGGGCCGTGGGGCATGGGAGCCGCAGCCTGCACCGCCTCCCTGCTGTGCCCCGCACACTAGATGCTCCACAAACAGCAGACATCTGCTTCTATTAGGCAATCCATCCCTCCCCTGAGCTCTGGTCAGCGGCGGCCGCATGGGGGCTGGGGTTCCGAGGTGGCCAGCACACACGGGGGATATATTTAGCTCTCTGCTGGAGCCCTGCCGGGGGCTCGCATTCCAGCCTTCCGGCCGAGGACACTCCGTCTCAGAGCAGCTCCTAATTCCCCATCGGCCACCCTGGAACTGGCCCCAGAGCAGAACGCCCTCCCGTTCACAACCCCGGACTGAATTCTCACAGGAGGGCACACACAGGCTAAGTTCCCGTGCCGACGACGGTGCTGCCACCCACAGCCCCAGCTCCACGGTGAGTCCACCTCCCAGAATAAAGAAGGCCGTGGCCCCGGCACGCGCGGCTGCTGCCAGTGAGTCAGACAGCTGCATTCTGAGCGAGCCTCCGTAAAAAACTCCTGCTCCTCGCCTATCTTCAAATGAATCAGCAGGAAAAAATAAAACAGCCCAGCACTGGGCAAAAGGGGACAGCTGCCTGAAGCCCTCCGGCGTCTTCTTCTTCTTCCAGTTTTCTCTGCATATTCTGTGGGGAGGACACTGTCTAAAATTCCAGAGCCCTCATCTCCCCGATCACCAGCGCTGACACACGGTACTGGTCCTTCGCAGTCACGCCGATGACCACACACTGTCCCTTCCTCCGCCAGCAGTTCTCCAGCTGCGGCCCAGGGCCCCCTGGGGAGCCCCGAGACCCAGTCAGGGGCTGGCCGAGCCAAAGCCATTTTCACAAGAAGATTCAGACGGTATTTTCCTTGTGTCCCAGTGCCCAGTGGCCCTGTCCAGAGGCTGCCTGGCAGCAAACGCACACAGACCGGACACGAGGTTCCAGCCGCCTGTGATGACGCCAGACACTGATGAAATTAGCCGGACTGCGCAGCAACGCGAGTCTGTTTACCAGAAACACTCGCATGGCGCACACAGGGGGCTATTATTCCGATTCGTGGGCTAACAGACGTCTCAGGATTCCCTTCATTTTAATGTCGAGTACTGCGAACACCCGTCGTCTGCTTAGCCAGAGCTCTGTGGGGTCCTCAGTCAGTTTGAGTTGGAGGGGCCGGAAGCCCGAGAAGTTTGAGAACGTCTGCTGTGGACGGATGGCGATGGCCCGTGGCTGAACATTTCCCCGGGCGGGCGTGCAACCCGTGCCCCGGCGGTTCTTCAGGCGAGAATCCCTGCCTGGGCTTCCACGCGGCCAGGGGCCACGGAATGCTGGCCGCCCTCATAGCTGGGAGGGGCCCGGATCAGACTCCCCCCAGAGTCTCTGGCAGGGAGCGGAGTGGCGTAGACGCCCTGACTTCACCCACCCTCTGCGGGGCCGAGTCCCCCCTTCTCCAGCCCCGCGCCCCTCCGAGGGCATCGCCTACTGGAATGCCTTCCTGCACTGGGCTGCCACGTGCCTCCTCAAAGCCCCCACGGTCCCCACCCCAATCCACAGAGGGGCTCGGGTATATTCCTTCCTTTGCGTTCCTTCGACAGCTGCTAGCGGGCTCCTCTGCTGTGCCCTCAGCAAGCTTCTGCCACAAAGACACAAGCAGGGAAGGGGTGTGGGGTGGCAGGAGGGGGGCCACGGGAGGAGGGGAGAGCAGCATCGGGGCAGCCCCAGGCCTCGCGGGCACCCAGCTGGGCGGGAGAAGGAAGGAGCGGGTGGGATGAGAGGGCTGGCGGGGAGCAGCGATCGAGGCCCGCTGAGTTCTTGGGGCGGGGTGGGGGTCCTCCTTCTTAGGTTCCAGAGACAGCCTGGTCCCTCAGCACTGGGAGCCACCGCCCACAGCACGGCACCCCGCGCCTGCCCTGCACTGCACCCCATGCCCACACTGCGCCCCACTCCTGTACCCCTGAGAGGCGGGGAGGCACCTGGCTGGACGCCAGGCCCCTCGCACACGTATCGCGTTTCCTGCCTCTGAGTTCACAGGCGTGTGGCGGGAAGCGAGGTTTGTAACCCAGCACCCACACTGCTCCCCAGCACTTGCAGACAAGGCTCGGTTTCAGAGCTGGAGGCAAAGCACCGGATCGGAACCGCAGATGAGAGTTCTGTCAGAGGGCCCTGAGGCCCACGGGGCCGTCCGGGCTTGAGTGGAGGAGCACCGGGCTCCCTCGCTACCAGGAAACGTCAGACCGTGCTGAGCCCAGGCTCCCGCACCCCGGGGTGGGGGGACCGTGCCCCCCAGCTAAAGTGTGCATGGCTGCAGGCCCTGCACACGTGGACGATTCACAGCAGCACAGAAGTCTGGGGTCAGGTGCTCCCGGTCTGAGGCGTGTGCACTTGGGTTCAGCATCCACGGCTTGGCCAGCGATCTGGACGATGCCATCGGCAGGGGCTGCGTCCTCCGTCTGGGAGTGGACGGCGTCACGAAGCATCTCACAGGCGGTGGCCGCCCACCCAGGCAGCCCCCTGGGTCCGCCCTAGCCCCATCTCGCTACCCTCACTGTCCCGTGCTCCTGGGACGCCTCCCCGGGGAACCACCTGCACCCAGGCCCCCAGTCACTTGAGGACCTAAAGTGAAAGAGCCAGAGAACAGAACTGGGTCGCCTCAGTCCTGCGAAACCCGGCCGCCAAGCTGCACTGGGGCCACGGGGATGGTCCTCGCAATTCTTCCCTCTTGGAACTCTGTGCCCAACTGCACACCAACTAGGGCCCCGGAGACGCCATTTCCTGTGAGACTGGGGCCGCTGCAGCCGCAGGAGCAGCAGAGGGCCGAGGGGGGCTGCGAGCTACCAGACGGACGGTCACAGAACACCTGCTCTGGGCAGCCGGTGTGTGGGCCACCGGACAGGAGCAGGTCAGAGGCCCGGGTCTGCCCTGGGGACAGGAGCCGGCGCGCTGTGCGCCGTGGTGACACGGGGCATCAGTTTCTTGTTCTGCTGCCTGGAGTCGTGTTGCCCGATCACCTCTCCACCCCTCGCCTGACGCACAGAGAAAACAAACCTCAGGAAGAGCGTGCGCTGCACGCCGGAGGAGGGCGGGCACCGCTGGTGTGGGGGGGTGGGGGGGCACCAGAGGCTGCAGTGATGCTCTGAGTGGGACTGAGGGCCCAAGCCCCAGAGGATGATGCTGCCACTGATGTCCTCGGGAGCTGGGGGCTCTCCAGGGGCTGGACAGGACCTGTGAACGGGACCAGGCAGACCGGGCGGGCCGGGCAGGGGAGGGGGCAGATGCAGCGGCCAGGAAGGCGATCTGCGGCCCTGTGTCAGCGGGGGCCACGGTGGCCCGCCAGGGTGTCACATCAGGGTCGTCCCAGCCAGGTGGGGGGGGGGGGCGGCCACGTGTGCGGTGGCTGGGACTCAGAGCACTCCGCCTGCCTCCCGGGCCCACTGCACCCCAGGCCCTGCGCACCCCCACCCCGTGAGCAACCCCGAAAAGCAGGGGCTACTATCTCCGCTTTGTAGGTGGGGAAACGGGGGCAGAGAGCAGGTCAGCACTCCGGTCGCAGGAACACGATGAGCAAATGACAACTGGGACCGCGGCTCCGACGCGCCTGACCCCGAAGCCACTGCGCTTTCCCAGTCACCGAGACTGCGCTCTCATGCTCTGAAACCCTCGGCTGCGGGTCAAGGAGGCCGAGTGCAGCACGGACCCCTGGCACCTGCTCAGGGCATGCCTGGCTCGCCGCCTTCCTGGACGCCCACCGAAGGCACGAGGCGCCCTGTAGGGCTTGCTGTCGGCTAAATCAAAGCAAAGGGGGTGTCACAGAATTCAAAGCACACCTTCCACCCTCCCCAGTCCTCCCCACAGACATGACGGACTCAGCCACTCTGCCAGCTCGGTGTCATGCCAATTCCACAGATGTCCCTTCCCTCCAGGCCGCCCAGGTCCCCCTTTGCCACCAGGGTCCTCGGCATAAAGGGCAGCGTGAAAGCGTCCCGTGGGGTCTGACGCCTGGCAGAGCAGGGCACTGGGAGACGCCGTGGCTGACGCGGCCTGTTTCCCGGAGCCAACAGCTTAGCCTCAATCCCAGATGACCTCGCTGGGGACAGTGGAGGGCACAGCATTGTCAGGAGAAAGGGGTCCCACGTGTGAGAATGGCAGTGGCCCCGTTTTTACAGACAGAGACACTGAGGGAGAGCCAGCCGCCCGAGGTCACACAGAAGTCTGGGCCGGTGGAGCTGAGAGTCCCTGGCCAGAGGGTCAGGGCTACAGGGAGGCACGTGGGCTTGACGTGGCAAAACTGCCTCATGGTCCGAGGTGCTTGGGAGTGAGCCAGGGACGTGCTGGGGCGCCAGGCCAGGGCCCCGCAGACACAGGGGCTCTGCCTTCCCGGCCGTGTGCACCTGGGAGAAGGGACAGCTTCGTGGCCCAGGTAAGGAGATGGGACATGTCACACCCCTGTCGCTAAGGAGCACTATCATGATGTCACAAGTGGGTCAAACCTCATCCAGCCCAAACACGCAGCCACACGCTAGGAGGGCCCATGAGTCGTCACGGCAGCGGCTAGAGCACAAGGTGGGGGACAGACACTGCCCACCCGGTCACATCCAACTCGGTCGTTTACACATGGAGCGATGTGACACCAGGCAGCCCATGGGCCCTCTCGGGCATTCATGTCCCCATTTGCATTGGGGACACCCCGGTGGCCCTGAGAAGGGCTATCGGATCTCAGGAGCGCCTGGCGGGCACAGGGCCCCAGGGAGCGCCCGGCGAGGCCCGGGGCCCCGACACTGAAGCAGGGTGCCGCCGACACCCTAGAGACCGGCCGCCGGCAACGGAAAGAGTCCCGAGTAAACAGACACGCCGCACTCAGGTTGCTCGGCCAGGGCCGGGGCCGGGGCAAGTGGGGGGCACCAGGGAGCCGGTGTCTGTGCGGAGGAGGGGTCTGGGGTCTGGCTCCCGGCCGCTGCTGCTGGCCCTGAGGACCAGAGGCAGGACAGACCCCTGCACAGGCCAAACCCTTCCCTGCACCGCCTGTCCCCGCCCACTGCCCCGCAGCTCACAGCTCTGCTGTGACCCAGGTGATGCTCTGTAGGGTCGGAGGCGAGCTCTGCATGAGTGAGGGTCACACTCGCTTTCCTGGGACAGTAAGGAGGGCTTCCCTCAACTTCCTCAAGCTCAGGGCTCACTGGTAGAAAACACGCCATCTATCCCCAAACTCCCTCACTGAGAGAAACTACAGAATCAAAGGCTCTGGAGTGGCCAGTTAGGAAGTGACCCTGAACATGGGGGAAAGTAGCTCGGAGCTCGGGACGCCCAGGCTGCGCTGGGCCACAGCCGTCCCTCTCAGATGCGATTTCTGGTGGGTTTCTGGGTCGGGATGATTTGTCTTCTGCGGCACCGAGTTCAGGTGGTGTTGCTGGGAGACTGGTCCCGGTGCACCACCTGCGAGACGCTGCCGGACAGGGTCCCCTGGGAGCCCTCCACTCCCAGACGCGGGACCGCGGCCCCTGGGGAACCGCAGTGGTCAGACCACCCATGGCGCCGTGGGTGGCGGAGCAGGGCGCACAGGCCTCAGGCCGGAAGCAAGGCCTTCTGGTCATCAGGGATGGCGTGGGAGGAAAGCACGCACCGCGGAGAGCGCGCGGAAAAGTCACAGAAAGTCTAAAGACGCAGATGGGCAGCCTGGCTCCCTCCCCGCCCCCAAGAGCAGAGGACCTCTGCTGACCGTCTTGGTGCATTTCCTTCCAGTCTTTTCTCCTTCGCTGTTTTTGCAGAGGGCAGATCACACAGGATGGGCAATTTTTGCCCTCCGCTGTTTTCTAAAGTAAATGTTTCTTAAGCCTTTGCTTCTAACATTTAAAACTCCCCACCTGCAGCTCGAGAACACTCCCCCTCCCCCCAGAAGGCCAGTTTCGGGGGCACAGGGATTCTCCTTGGTTCTCGTCCATCGCGGGCACCCGGGGCCGGGAGCAGGGTGGGCACGCAGGCGGCATGAGGTGGACGTGTGCCGATGGACTGGAGGACGCAGGGCCACTACCCCACCACCCCGCTCCACACTTAGGGGACTCTGGCTTTTTGCCGTCGTTAAAAATGTGGACAGGAACAGGTCTGTGGCCATGTCACTGACCACACTCGGATTAAGTGAAGAACTAGGCATGTCTCTCCGTTTCAAACACCGGGACCAGCGCCGACCACAGTTGGGGCTGGGGCTGGGGCTCTGCCGTACGCTCTGCTTGGCCCCTGGCAGCTGTTTTACTCCTCCAGGCCTCGGTTTCCCCTCTGGGTGGGTGGGTGAGCATCACCCAGGCCCCTTCCAGCTACCACAGTAGCCCCGAGAAGAGAAGGTAGCTGAGCCGGCCACCCAGGCTCTCACCTGGCCCTGACCCCCTGTTATGGGCCAAATGGTGTCCCCCACAAATCCATATGTCAAAGTCCTAACCCCCCAGGACCTCAGGATGTGACTGTATTTGGAGAGAACGTTACGGAGGTAATTAAGCTAAAATGGGGTCACTGGAGTGGGCCCTGATCCCACATGCCTGATGTCCTTGTAAGAGGAGATTAGGACAGAGACACACACAGAGGACGACCGTGTGAGGACACAGGTGGAAGAGGCCTCAGGAAGAACAGCCCTGCCTGCACCTTGACCTTGGACGTCAGCCTCCAGGGCTGGGAGAAGATACCTTTCCATTGCTCTAGCCCCTGTCTCATTTCAGCCCTGGCAGAATAGCACAGCCCTCCACGAAGCCCTGACCCCTGGGGGATCCTGCCTCCGGGGCCTGCAGCCCCCCGGGAGGAAGCAAGGGTCTTGCTCAGGGACCCAGTACCCATTGGGGGCAGAGCTGGCACCGGAGCCCCTCCCAGCTTGGTTCCTTCCTCTGCCCCTCTGTGTCCCGTGGAGCCACCACCACACTCATCCTCATCCACTGGGGCCCCTTGCCTGCAGGCTGGCACTGCAGAACGAGCTCAGGGCATTCCCTGCACACAACGGGGAAACTGAGGCAAGGGAGCCCACAGGGAGCATGCCGCACCTGGACCTGACTGGTGCAGAATGCCGTCTCCTACTATTCCCCCGGCCGCTCGAAATCAACACGCAAAAATCAAGGAGGCAGCCGCCTGGGGCTGCAACGACACCGGGGCCTTGGCAAAGGCATCCACGTCCTCGGACAGAGGGAAGACACTACCACAGCCCCGGCGGCACAGAGGCAAAGGGAGGGGGTGCGGGTCACCTGGGGCTTTGCCTCTCCCCAGCCCATCTGGGCAGCTGGAGACCAGACCACGTGATGCCCAGCCACACCTGCTGGCGCCAAGCTCCAGGACGATGCCAGCCTCCCATGGGGGTGACATCAGGGGATCTGCCCTTGTTGACGACGGAGGCCCCGACCTGCCAGAGGCCACACAGCAGCCAGACAGTAGAGCCCAGCGCCAGGCAAAAGGGACCACACTGCTCCCCCGACCCCGGAAGTGTGGCGAAAATCATCGCTGTGCAGATAATGGGCCAGGGGCAGGTCTGGGCCACGAGCAGCAGGTGGACAGGAGAGCGTGCTCATGGCCAGTCCCTACGGGCTGGGTAGTTCAGGCCACCTAGCTCATCTGTCACAAGCTGCTAAGGACCCACCACATGCAGAGTCCCTCCCTCGCACCTTGTCCTCTCCAGGTAACACACCCGCTTTGGGAGCTGAGTCACCAGGGGGACACTGGGGTTCAAACCCCGGTCTCCTTGCTCTTTCCAGCCACTAGCCCCATGGCCCCAGGTGCCCACGTACCCCTTCTCCCAGATTAAAAAACAATGCGGGGCAGGGCTTCTTCCAGGGTTCTCTCTAATTACAGGAGCACGGGAGGCATCAATTACGGTCCCAGAAAGCCCCCAATTACCTTGCGTGCACCCTGCCATCATTCCCGCCTCCCATTAGAGAGATGTGTCTGCAGGTCCTGCCAAGTCTGGGGGTGCCTTGCTCCCAAGCTACCTCCAGATAACAGGTTGGTCATCTCAAAAATCCTCTTCCAGAGAATTCTGCCTCCCATCACCTGCCATTAGCTCTCAGCCACTGTCCAAACAGCCAGTGCAGCCTCCCGTCCCAGGCTAGGAGGGGGAGGGCACCATTTCCCCTTGGAGGAGGTGTCCCTGGAATCACTGTCTTCCCAGGACTAGAGCACACAGTAAGAGCCCACTAAATGCACACTCCCTCTGCATTCTGACACGGCTCTTCCCCCTTCCCCCGCCCCAGGAGAAGCAGCTGTCCCCATTGGGTTTTGCACTGGGGCCAAGGGCCATACCGCAGTCTGTGGAGAGGCAGGCTCAGAGGAAAGAGTGCAGGAGTCAGGAAGCACCAGGTTCAAGTCCCCACCCCGCTTTGGGAGCTGAGCAAGTGACTCAAGCGTGTGAGCCTGGGTCCCACCCTCAAAAATGGGGTGACGGCCCCTCCCTGCCAGGGAATGTAAGGGCAAGCCCTCCGCCCAGGGCCAGGACCCAGGAGGCTGTCAAAGCTGGGGCTCTCAGTCCGCTGTCCCGGCTCATCCGCCAAGGCCTCCCAGCTCCAGGTCTCAGTTTCCCCAAGGCCCCTAGGCGCGGCTGGCTTGCGGAGATGAGGGATTTTCCAACGCCGCACAGAGGCCCTGAGAGCTGGTGGGTGCGGCGCGGGAGGCAGCAGTGGGGATGCGCAGGGGTGAGGCCACAGAGAAGACGAGCAGAGAGACGCGCGAGTCGCACACACCGCAGGCTCTGTGTCCCAAAACCTGTCGCGGGCGAGCCCAGGGTACTGGGATCGATCTGAAGCCCCCGACCCGGGACCTACCTAGGCGTGCGGGAACCGCGCAAGGGCGGCGCCCCCTGCCGCAAAGCCCCCATGTCTTCATCGCAGCTCCGCGTCAGGATCTGCGGCGGCCCCGCATCCCTCGCGCGGATCCTGGCCTCCTCCTTCAGCCTACGGCGCCCCCCGACCTCACTGAGAGCAGAGGAGTGGCGCCTTCCAGACCGCCAAGAGCAGCTACTCCGGCCGGCGCGGTAGCTAGCGGATGTCCAGCCCGCCCAGCAGAGCTACGTGCCCGGGGCTCGGGGCCATGGGTAGCGCGCCGGACCCTCGGGACCACAGGACCGTGGGGCAAAAGTTGGGAGGAGCCGCGGGGAGATTTCCCCCTGTGTTGCAGGTGCAGCTCCCCCAGCCCTTGCTGTGCCGCGATCCCGCTCGGGAATGTGCAGGTCCGAGGTCCCCACACTCACCTGCACTCATCTCAGCGGCAGCTCGGAGTCGGGCGGTCCCGGCGCTCCTGCAGCCCGACGCTTCTGCCCGCAGGTGCGGCGCCTGGCCGCGTGAAGGTACACCCGTCCGCGGGTCAGCGGCTCGGCTCACAGCGGAGCCAACCCGCAGAGCAGCCGCAGCCCCCCGGCGCGCCAGCCCCGCCCCGTCGTCCCCGCCCCTTCTGCCCCGCCCCCAAGCTGCCCCGCCCCGCCCCACCCCGCCCCCACCGCCCTGCGGCGCGGCGCACCCTGGGAACTGTAGACGCTGCGCCCCCCACTATTCCGCCTTCACGCTCCAGTCGCCGGGCGGACGGACTACAAGTTCCGGCAGGCCGCACAACCCGCGCATGCGCTAACAGGCGATGCCGCTGAGGCCACCGGCCGCCGCTCCGAGGTCTCTGCGGAGCTGTCACCGCCGCCTGGCTGGTGACCTGGCTGGCGGCCTAGCTGGCGCCAGCTCTTGATACCCCGGGAGTGCCGAGGAGGACGTCCGAGGGAAAAGCGAACTTGGTGCAGCTCTGGTTGAGTCGTGGAGCTGCAAGGGTCCTTGAGCATCTTCTGGGCCAACCCTCTCCTTCCCCAGTTTGCAGGGGGGAAACCGAAGCGGCCGCAGGGCACGGCAGGATTTGCCCACTCCCCCTGGCGAGGCTCGAGCTGGCGGCGATTCCAGCGCAGGGCTCCTAAATCCAGGTCTAGGGCCGTACACCCCACGTTTGGAACGCTACACCCGTCTGGCTGGGGCGGTGCTCGGACGGAGGCGCTTCCCCCACCCCCAACCCCAGGACAGCCCCAGCCCCCAGCCCCCAGCCCCCCTGCAGTGACGGATTGCCCTCTGTGACGTCAGGCACCCAGCACAGGGCATGGGTACAGGGAAAGGAAGGCCTCTGGGCAGGAGCAGGCGGACCCCACTGTTGTCTGTACTAACGACAGGGAGTGCAGAGGGCCCGGAATGGACCCTCTGCATGTAGGGGGCAGAATCTCCGGGACCTGGCCCTGCTGGGGAGAGGGTCAGGGCTGCTTGGAGATGCAACAAGATGGAAGGCTGGGCACAGGAACTGTGGACACTGAATGGGACACCTAGACAGAAGGAGATGTTCTTCTCTGGCCCCCATGACTCCTGGGGAGAGCTGGAGTCCTGCAGAAGCAGCCATGGTCACGGCCAGCTGGCCCCAGCCCCACACACTGGAAACCTGGGAGGCCTGCTAGGTGGCTGGGCCAACCAGCAGCTGCAGGGCCCCAATGTCGGCCTGCCCATGGGGACTTCTGCCCAGAACGCACGTTCGAAGACAGAGAAGGAGCAGGGAAGGGGCCAGACGCCTGTTCTGGACGCAGCTCCCCCCTCGGCTGGGTGGCAGTCAGCGAGTCCCTTCCCCTCTGGGCGTCAGAACCCCATCTGAGCAGCGGCTGAGTGAAGGTGGAGCACCCTGGGGTCTGACCGCCTGTGGGGAGCCTGGCTTCTCCACTGGCTCGTGCAGGGCACCTAACTCTCCCCGAGTGTTCATCCTCAGACCTGATGGCTGTCACCCTGCCACCCCACCCCCATTTAGGATATCTCTGAGAGTGACGTGAGCTGATGGGTGCTGTGCCCCAGCATGAGTTGAGATCCATAAATGTCTTTGATATCACGCTATTCTTATTCTCAGTGCCTCATACCACGCCTGGTACATGGCGGTGGGGTGCGGGGGGCCCTCCACAAACGTAGGCTGACTAGAGGGGGAGAGTGTGGAGGTGAGGGAGAGAGTGGGCACCCCTGCCATGCTTCGCCCTCTGTAAGCAGGTCTCCATCCAGCTCCCCGACAGCCCCCCTCCCTCCCTGGCAGGAGCATCCTCCCCTCCATGTCTCCAAAGTCTCTCGTGACCCCAGCCCCCCTCCCCGCCCTGCCCGGCAGTGGATGGTTCCCCACACAGCCTGGCAATGGCGGCAGGGAGACACCACCACACCAATGGCCAAGGGAAGCACCCAGGTGTGGATGGGAACTTGCTCCCAAGTCCCTGCAAGTCAGAGGATAGACACGGGTGGCCCGGTTCCTGGCTGGTCCCAGAGCTCAGCCACCCAGGTCACCCAGAGCGCCCGCCCTGCCTCTCAGCGGGCGCCTTCCAGCGGGGTCGGGCAGGAGCCTCAGCAGCTCTCAGCCTGGAGGGACCTCAGGATCATTTGGATCCAGCACATTCACTCACAAGGACAGAACCTAAGGCCCAAGGAGGCCCTGCCCAGAGTCACCCAGCAGGTTAGCGGCAAGGGAAGGGCCTGCCCCAGGTCCTGTAGCTGAGCTGCCACCTCTCTGCCCCCCTCATTCCGCTGGTTCCCCAGCCAGGCGAGCCTGGTGGGGCAGGCCCGTCCCTGTCCTTCTCCTGCTCGATGGAGGCCTGCCGGGACTGGTCGTTTTGCTTCCTGTCCCAGGTGTGACCTCGGGTGACTTGCTTGCCCTCCTTGCACCTCAGTTTCCTTGTTCTTCAAATCACAGGACCTGTCCCATCGGGTTGTTAGCCAGATAAATGGGTGCTAAAAGTAAAACACTTCCAAATGCCTGGCAAAAAGTCAGGCTCCATAAATGATGTAATTATTGTTATCAAAACATACCAGGTTGATGCGGGTGCTATCACCGGCCGTTGGAGACAGAGCCTTCTCTCACCTGCCTCCTCCACCCACCCACCCCCCAGCGCGCTCTGAATGCTGTGAGTGCGCTGGGCCCTGGCCTGGTGGAGAAAACAGACAAGAATCTGTTTCACAAGCCATGTGATTCGTTGTAGAAAATGCTGCCAGCTGCTTTTTGCGGGCACTGGGGGGGGGGGGTGTCAGAGGGCCTTCGAGCAACTCCTGGACATCGGAGACCCCGCCAGGCGGACCATCCACCCACGATCCTTCAACCTGTATTACAAGTGCAGCTGGAGGAAGCAGCGCCTCGGCAGGTACAGATGCTGGAGGGGCCACGGGCAGCGGGAGCTTCCCTTGCCTGCCTGCTGCCCTCTCCTCCAGCCCAGCTCCCCCTTCTGCAGACAGAAGGATGCCCTGTGTGACCCTGGTTCCCCCAGGAAGGTGGTGTAGGGGCCAGCCCTGCCCTGCCCCTTCCACCTCAAGTGCCTATGGGACATTCCCCCAGGAAAATCCCCCATCTCGTTTTGTTGGGGGGTCCTTTCAAGCCTCTCTTGGGTGGGAGTTCCAGGCACGGCTGCCTCTCTTTCCCCTCTAAGGGTGACAGGCACGTTTCACTTAGTTCAGTCCTTCCCACGACCCTGAAGCAGGGCCCTGGCTTTGCATCCGACAGGTTTGGAGACTTACTCCGGAGTCGTGCAGGAGGGGTGGACTGGCGCCCTAGAGGGATCCCCCTGCCTGGAGCGCTGGCCCCTCGCTAGGCCTGGGCACTCCACCTGCTGCATCTGCCATGCCCACTGTGGGAATTAGGAGGAACTGGGTGTGGCCTTTCCCCCTGCTCCCCAGTGTGAGGACTTGTGCTCTGCTCCTTCTGACCTGGGCGGGGGAGCTGGTGATGTCCCTGCCAGCAGGAAGCTAGGAGAGGACGCAGAGCTCCACCCCGCCCCCGCCCCCAGTAGAATGCGCACTGTTCCCTGGAGGGTGGGGGCGGGATACAGGGGGCCACCCGCGGACCCCAGCTCGCAGCATGCCAGGGTAAAGCCTCCCTCACCCAGCTGCGGCTCTCCTGCAGGAGCCGGGTGATGAAGGTGGGGTCCATCTCTGGGGGTTCAGAGGTGATCATAAAACACACACAGTAAGTGCGACTGTGCGCCTCTGTGAATGCTTTTAAGTCTAAACACCGCCTGCTCCGCTTCAAAGCACTGCCACTCCCCGCCTGTCCGTGCCGACCAGCTCCCTGCCCAGGCTGTGCCGGGCCAGGCCCCCTAAGAAATGGGTCCCATGGGCTCCTCTTTCTGTGACAAACATCCCCCCTGTGACAAGCACGGGCACCTGGCACTGCTCCGCGGGCTTGCAGATTGCTTCACAATTGGGGTCACTTGTCCTGGAAATGTCTGCTGCCCTTTTGGGAGGCTTGAAGGTCGTGGGAAGAGCAGACGATGAGTGTGGGGCGGGGCGGGGAGCCGCCACAGTGCCCACCTCCCAGCGGCTGCTCAGGTGGGGACTTACGTGGGCTTCCCGAGGCCCAGGCTGGACCTGGGAGGAGAGGGGCTGGGGACCATGGGCTGGGAGCTGCTTATAGGAGACAGAGGAGCCTGGATGCAGGAGTTTGGTTTGACCCTCAGTGGGGCCAGACTCACGCTCAGGCGGCGGGAGCCGAGGGTATGAAACTGCACAAAATTGCCCCTGAGGACGGCGCCTAGGGCCACAGCAGGGCCACTGTGCCAGAGAAGCTTCATCAGAACCACCACCATCATCATCGTCATCGTCCCATTTTACAGATGTGGAAACTGAAGCTTTTACTGAACCGTGAACTATGACCAAGTGGAGCTGCTAGGATGCACACTCAGTTCTTCCTGACGAGAGAGCTTGTGGCCCCTCCTGGGCCCGTCCTCACCTCTGGGAGGTGACTGGGGAGGCTTGGCAGCAAGATGAGAGGCCTGGGCTGAGGGGGAGGACCTCTGCCCAGAGGGACCTCTCCCACGGGACCGACCCGCGCCCCTGTTCCCTGGGCTGTTGGGAATGCCCCACCCTCACAGGGACAGTTCAGCCTCACCCTCTGGACTTTGCTGCAGACCCTTCAGTGGAGAGATCCCCTAGCCCCAGCTAAGCACCGTTGCTCCCAAGGCTGACTGTCGCTGCCATGTCATTCCATAGTCTTGTCACTTGTCCCCTGCCTGGCTTCCTCCTCAGATATCAGGCCTCCAGGTAGGACTGGGTCCATCTCATGATGGGGTCCCCAGTGCACCCTGAGGTCCAGAGCACACCCCAGGGTTTCCAGCACATCCCAGGGTCCCCAGCACACCCCCGGGTCCCCAGAGCACCACGGGGTCCCCAGCACATGCTGAAATCTTCAGCACAGAGGGGAGTACCCGATGAACTGTGGGTCAGCATGTACCCACTGTGGTTCCCTCCAATGCCCCGCACTCAGCAAACCAGAGGAAGAGTCAGACCCGGAGCCCCTTCCCAACATCCCTGACCTTGCCCTGTGTCTTTGGAGCGCTGGCGTGGCGGGCCACCCGGGGCTGGGCGAGAAAGGGGCCACCCTGAGAACCCAGTGGTCCCGAGAGCCTACCGGTCGAGGGCACACAGTGGCCACGGGAGGCCGACAGTTCCCAGGGGCCCTGGATGACCCCCGCACTTCCGGGCATTCTCTCGCCAAACTGCGGGTTTCTCTGTCCTTTCTTCACCTGCAAAGACGGCCCAGCAATGGATTCACTTCACAGCCAAATGGAGAATCAAATGAAATATGATTTCATTGTGGGATCTTTCCAACCACTCAATAATTTAAAGCATGCCACGCGAAACCAGGAGTAAAAATAACACGTGACTCACATCTCAGAGACTCGCGCTCCGCGCGCCGGGCCACACACCAGGAGGACGCGGCTGTGTTGGGCCCAAGCCCACCATGGTCCCATGCCCACGGCTGAGCGGGACTCCGCAGGCAGGTGAGCCCGGGACACATGCCTGGTGTGGGGCAGGCACACATCCATTCTCCTTAGCGGCCAAGTCTGCGCCCGGGTGACTCTGAGGGCTTTGAGGACTCGGCGGCATTTGGCCATCACAGAAAATCACAAGATGGTTCATTCCAAGTGATGCAGGGAAGCAGGCAGAATACTTGGGCCCGATGCGAGCAGTGACTCATACTGGGCAGGACCAGGCTTTGGCTGGTGCTCAGAGGGCCGTCCTTGCAAGGCGTGGCATGCCTGCGCGGCAGGAGCAGACCAGGGGGTCAGGACGAGGGGACAGAGAGGGAAGGGAGCAGCGGGCTCAGAGGCCAGCGCCTGTTCAGCCCAGGCCCCGTGCCGGGAGCAGGAGACACGACCTTCTCCGGAGTGACGACTGTGCAGTATCACTGGGCCGGTTTCCTGGGGCTGTGGGACCGAACGGCGGAAGTTTGTCTTCTCGCTGTTCTGCGGGCCGGATGCCTGAAATCAAGGTCTCGGGGGACGGTGGTCCCCGATAGCTCTGGGGAAGGATGCTTCCTCTCCCACCAGCTTCTGAGGGCTCCGGCCCTCCTGGGCTTGTGGCTGCGGCACTCCCAGCTCTGCCCTGTCCCCGCAGGGCCTTCTGCTCCACGCGTTACCACGTTTTGCCACATATAATGCTCACGTTCGTGCCCAAATTTTTGAGGGAAAATAAGGATTCACATTACACACGGGTGTTACCAATTCCGTATCCAGGTGCCGGAAAACAAAAGATTTTTTTTCCTGAAAGTGGGCCAAAGACGTGGGTGTCCATTTCACATGGCAGACGATGGTAATCCCCTCTTCCTATAAGGACCGGAGCCCTCAGGTGTAGGGCCCTCCCGCATCCGGCAGGACCCCTTATTAACTAATTACATCTGCAAAGACCCTCTTTCCAAATAAGGTCAAACCCACAGATCGCGGGGGTTAGGACCTGAGCATATCTTTTTGGGGGATACAACTCAACCCAGTACCGAACCCCCACAAGAGACTGGGAGCGAAGCTCAGGCCAAGGGTCTCCCAGGTGGAGAGAAGAAACCCGGGGCCCAGAGAAGCTGGGTCACCCAGGAACCAGCAGGCCAGAATCTACTGGGCTCTCCCAGCCACGTGACGCCAATTTCCCGGTGTCCCTGCTGGTCCCCACGTATCCGTGACAATCTGGGGACAGGCCCAGCAGGGGACTCAGAGGCAGCGAGACGAGCTCTTGTCCTGAGCCTCACGCAGTGGGGACCAGACTCTCCCGATGCTGCTCAGCCAGGAAGTGGTGCTGGGGTGGGCTCCGGGGAGACGAGTCGTGAGCCTCACCTGTGAAACCTGCCCCCCCATCCTAACGTTCCCCGAAGGCGAACGGCACCCTGGTCTTAGGGACCAGGGACCTCATTAAAGGACTAGTACTGTGAGCACAAAAAGGTCCACACACTAACCCTGACAAGCTCAGGGGAGAACCGTGTGGTGGGTCATACAAACCCAGCGACCAAAAGGAACCGCACGGACGGTCTGAACACGGAAATCCCTAACCAAGAGCAGGTCGTGGTGAGTCGTCACATGCAGGCCTGCAGCTTCCTTGACAAAGGTCACTCTTTACCTTTGAAACTGTCTACAGTCTCCGTGCACCTAAGAGAACACACCTGTGACCTTGTCTGTCATCTTGTGTGTCTCAGATGACATTCCTTTGAAATGTCAGAGCGATCTTGCCCAGGCCCCTCGAAGGCGGAGCCAGGGCACCAGAGCAGGGACCACGGTGCCATCCTGCTGCCCACACACCATCCCCAGCTCTGTGCATGGGGACTGCCCTGTGCCCACCCATGTGACAGAAGTCTGTCTCTCTCTCTCTCTCCGGTTTGCTTTCTCTCTAACCTCAGAGATCTCCCTGCTTTGCTTTCTCCCACGCCCTTCACCTGCCACCCACGGATTTCATGTCACCGCTTCTGTCTCCTCCTGATTCTAGTGGATAAAAAAACCACAAAACTGCCATGCTCCAGAGTGCTTTTGCAACTTGTCGAGAATTTGTAATCCAGTTCATCAGTTTAGCTCCAAAGAGTTCCGAAGACTTCTGGGGCTGGACATTCTTTCGTAGGCAACACTTTTACATGATTAAGAATTGAGGGTCTGGCAGGTGGGGAGGGCAGGGAAACCCAGGTCACCACTCCCTGGGCCACAGCCCTCTCCTCTGTGGAGGGGGAGACTGGGAACCTAGCCCCCAGGTGTTTCCACTGAAGTCACCCACGGGTGTCTTACCCCACACAGTTGCGGTCAATCTTCCTGTTCCCCACCAGAGGGCAGTGGCGGGCCAGAGCGGCTCCTCCAGGGATCCGTATGGGTGTAGGGGAAGGGAGGCCCAGAACTGGAGGGGCTTGCTCAAAGTCGCCTGGGGGCTCCTGTGGCTGTCACAGTACGTCTTCGTTTCAGGAGAGGGGGAGACACACCAGGAGCAGGTGACAACACCCTAACGCCTGGCAAACTGGGGGGTGGGGCAGAGTCTGGGGCTCAGAGGCCCCAGGAGCCTGGGCTCGAAGGTTTCTATTATCTCACTGATCCCATTTTTTCTGACGACAAACACAGTCATCCTCTGGTTACTGACGCCACGCGCACAGAAAATACGGGGGCGGCACAGGGAGCGCTTGGTCTGCGCCTGCCCACAGCGGCCCCCCTGGCCCCCACGTGGAGGGCGGGTGTTCTTCCGCCCGGCTGTTTTCCTCTGACGAGCGTTTCCACCAGCAGAGCTGGGCTGCGGGCCTCCACGCCGCTGTGAAGCCCGTGCTCTGACCTCGGAGACCAGCGGGAGTGCTTCCACAGCCACCGGCTGTTCGGCCAGCGTCCAGACCCCTCCTGCCCCGGCCCGGCCCGGAGCCTGGTGAGGACAGCCCCTGTGACCGAGTCGGAGTCAATTCAAGTCCTTGTGGCCTTGGCATGTAGCCGGACCCCCTTTTCACACGTGAAGCCGTGGACGAGGTCACAGTCTCTTCTTGGCCTGTTTCTGTTTCTCCAGCCGGCGCCCCAGGACCGAGCCTGTCCGGGCAACACAAGTCCTGGGGTCTGGGCCTGGCGACACACCCTCATGTCCTAGGATCTTCTCGCTGCGGTGGCTGCACTCAGAGTGCTCCTGAGCGTCCCTCAAGGCCACCACCCCCTTCGCTGTGTCACTCACCCAGGCTCCTGCATGGGCAGGAAACTCGTCTGGAAAAGGGCCCCCATCGATCAGGCCCGGTCTCAGAAAAAGGGTCACCATTGGCGGGAGGAAGGTGGTCTTGTCTTTATTCTTTTAAAGCAAAATTTCTAAAATGGTCTTTAAAAGGATAAGATGGCCCTGGCTGGTGTGGCTCAGTGGACTGAGTGCCGGCAGCAAACCAAAGGATCGCCGGTTCGATTCCCAGTCAGGCCACATGCCCGGGTTGCGGGCCAGGTCCCTAGCTGGAGGCAATCGAGAGGTAACCACACATTGATGTTTCTCTCCCTTTCTTTCCCCCTCCCTTCCCCTCTCTCTAAAAATAAGTAAATAAAATATTTTTTAAAAAGGATAAGACAATACATTTAGGGTTAGACGATTTGTTTGTTTTGAAGTGAATTCTGGGCTCCACAGCGCCAGTCCCCAAGGCAAGTGGGTGGCACGCATCTCACCGTCCACAGCCAGACCACCCTTGGGGGCAGAAGGGGCCACACAGGAAACCTGACCCGCTCAGAGAAGCCTGCATGGCGGGCCCTGCAAACTCAGAGACCTAAAGCAGCCACATGGTCTGAAATAAAAACTTTGAAAAAATCCTCACCTGAGGATTTTTATATATATATTCATTGATTTCATTCTTTTTAAAGATTTCATTTATTTATATTTAGAGGGAGGAGAAGAAAGGGGGAGAGAAAGGGAGAGAAGCATCGATCAGTTGCTTCTTGTACGTGCCCCACCGGGGACCAAACTCTCAACCCAGGCGTGTGCCCCGACAGGGAAGTGAATTGGTGACCTTTCACTTTGCGGTGTGACGCACAACCACTGGTCAGGGCCATATTTAGTGATTTTAGAGAGTAAGGAAGGGGGAGAGAGACAGACAGACAGACAGAGATCAGTTGCCTCGCATATGCGTCCCCAGTCAGGGACCAAACCGACCACCTAGGAACGTGCCCTGACCGGGGATCGAACCAACTGCCCGGGGCTGACCTGAAAACGTCGTAACTGAAGACAGGTCACGGCGGGCAGTCCTGTCCTAGGCCGCAGCGTCCTCAGCAAAGGCCAGTCTGTGCCCTGACGGAGCCTGACTGCCTTGCTGCGTCTGTGACGACAGCGCTCTGGGGTGCCACATGACCCCTCGTCCAGGCCCCTGAGGGCACAGCCTCCCCCCGGGCAGAGGCCACCGGAGGCCCTCGCATCGCCTTGCCCCCCGACACCCTCCCGCGTGCCGGGCACGTGCACAGTTAGCCGTCCCGTGCCCACCCACAGAGAAGAAGCAGGTGTCTCTCCATTTCGCTCTTTACCCGGCGCCGAGATTTCCCCGCTTTGCTTTCTCCCGCCTCCGTCATCTCCCACCAGTGGGTTTCATGGGGCCCCCTGACGTCTTCTCCTCTGGTTCTGGTGTATAAAATAAACGGTGACACAGCCATGTTTCACAGCTTTCTCCCAATACGTCTGAGAGTCTGCTTCCTGGCAGTTGTCCTCAGTTCGGCTCCGATAAACTCACAGAAATTCTCTGCTGTTCGGCTGTTTCTCCTGTGGACACCTCGTGCCTCCTGCACGAACCCGAGCCCAGCAGAGCGATGGCAGGCTGCTGGGGTCCTGAGGGCCTCTCACTCTGGCTCACCCTGAGGCCAGGACCGAGGAGGGCGGGGTGGGGGGGGCAAGTGCCGAGGCTCCTCTGTCACCTTTGCCCACAGGGGCCCTGCCCAGCCCCTCCCAGCTGACAGCTGGGGACGCCGAGCACTGGAGGGAGCTCTGCACTATGGTGATGGAGCTGTGATAAAAATTCAGGGCTCCAGCCTTGGCTGCTGTGGCTCAGTGGCTGCGCGTCCTCCTGCAGACTGAGGGGTCACCGGATCAATTCCCGGTCCGGGCACACGCCTTGATTTCGGGTCGAACCACCGTTGGGAGTGTGAGTGTGTGCGTGTGGATGTGTGTGAGGGGGCACTGTTTGGAGCCCTCAGCACTTACGTCCTTCATTCCTCACATGCCCTGATGAGCTAGGCCCAATACCTTTTGTTCTCCTATTTCAAAGACAAGGGAAGAGAGGCACAGAGAGGGTAAGAAACTTGCCTGAGCCCTGGCTGGTGTGGCTCAGTGGATTGAGTGCCGGCCTTCAAACCAAAGGGTCGCGGGTTCGATTCCCAATCAGGGCACACACCTGGGTTGCGGGCCAGGTCCCCAACAGGGGGTGCGGAGGAGGCAACCACACATTGATGTTTCTCTCCCTCTCTTTCTCCCTGCCTTTCCCCTCTCTCTAAAAGTACATAAATAAAATATTTTTTTAAAAAAAGAAAGAAAGAAACTTGCCTGGAGTCACACAGCCAGTGGGGGAGCAGTGGTCCCGTCCCCGGTTGGTCCACGGGTCTTTGGAGCCAAAGACTCCCACGGGTCTTGGGGATGCGGTGTGGCTCCTGGGCCGCAGGTGACTGCGCACCTGTGTGAACCGCTACTGGGAGAAGCGCCCGTGCGCCAGGGGACTCAGACTTGCCCAACCGAGGCAGGTCCGTAAGAAACTAGTAAAAATCCCTGTCGAGTGGAGTGAGGAAACAGAAAAATGGCTCAACAGAGAGCTTTTTTTGGGGGGGGATTGGGGGAGGGAATGGCTGAGCAATTAGCAGCCAGGTAATAAATCGCAAGGCCCGTCCTCCCTGGAGGTGCCTGAGAGCCCCCGTGGTCAGGGGGACAGGGCCCGAGAAACCCAGACAAAGGGAACCCTAACCAGAGAGCGGCCCCGAACGCCTCTCCGCGCGTGGTAACGCATCAGCATGTCCAGCGACTCACCCGGAAAGCTCGTGAGCATCCTGTTGAGATCCTCCCCAGGGTCCCCCAGCCCCAAACTTCGAGTCTACCAGAAACAGATAAAATCCTCAGGACAAAGGGGGCCAGCAGCCCTTCCCTGAGCACACCCACGCTGCCCCCGACCCTTCCTCAGGAGTCGACTTTGCTGCTTCTCTCCTCAGCTCCGAGAGTCCAGACAAGACCTGCACCCAGGGAGCAGGGGCACCGGCAGCTCGTCCTGGGCTGCCCACCCCCTATCCTGTCCCCAGGGGCCCTTCCTTCGCTGCACTGATCTCAGCCTTAATACGCTCACTCTCGCTTCCACCTGCACTCCTGCCTCAACACCTTTCCTGGGCAGCCAGGAGCCTGGAGTCACCTGCCCCCCCATGTGGAACTGGTCCGGCAACAAGCAGACCCCTTGGGAACGTGTCACAAGCCCAGATTGCAGGGCCCTGTTACTCTAAGGACACCCTGGGGAACCACCATGAGCAAGTTTAGGACGCAGTCTCTCTGGACACCAGGTGGAGACCGGTACATGTCTGTGACCCCCTGTGGGCATCACGCTGGGTCCAGCACTCAGCGCCTGCTCAGTGAACATTTGCAAAACTCCAGCCAGCTGCCCTGCAGGCTGCCACAGGGGCCAGCCCAGGAGGGATGGCAAGCTCTCCTCAGCCCAGCTGGGGGAGGCCCTAGCAGCTGTCCAAGGGCCCAGCCCCCCTCCTCTAAGAGGCTGTGACCAGGGTGCAGCACCTGTGCCCAGGTGTGGCCAATCTGCAGCCCGCTAGGTGGCTGTGGGGGCCCAGCCAGCCTGCTGTGGCCAATGGCTCCTCCCCGCCCCGCTGGGGAATGCCGGCTCCTGGGAAGTGCCGGCTCCGGAATGCGGGCTGGGCCGGGAATGCTGACACTTCCAGATGGCCCCTGGCCTGGCGATAAGGAGGAGAAAGGTCATCGAGGAGACTTGGCCCCTTCCTGCCGGGGCGGGTCAGCCCGGGCACAGCCAATGACCCTGTGGCCTGCTCAGGCCACCCAATCGGAGCAGGAGCCGGGAGGGCCAGGCTCACAGAGAACGTGCGCAGTCCTGTCCCGGTCTGTGCGGCACTTTGGGGACCCTTGGAGGGGGCCCTGGGGAGCCTCTCCCCCTTCCTCAGCAGCGTTTGCCCCCTGGCAGGGTAAGTTCTGGATCCCCAGTCTGGGTCTGCCCCTGGAGGGATTGTCCCCACACGGCAGCCCGGAGCCCCACGCCGGGTCACCTGTCGGAACAGGTGGGGCGCACCCCAAAAGTGGACTGGCTGGGGAGCAGCAGGGCTTAGGTGGCCAAGGAAGGGTCAGCCTGGTGTCCCCACTTCTGAGAAAGGGGCCGAGAGCCCGGCAGGTGGAGCTGGATGTTGTCAAGGTGCTGCCCCGTGGGTCCTGTCGAGAGAGGAGTGTTCTGCTGGGTCAGTGCGGTGTCCACACGTGGTCACCAGAGGCCACCCAGCGACCCTGCAGAGGGGCAGGAGCCCTGGGCTGGGGGCCAGCTGGGTCCTGGCCTCCCCCCACACCCCCTCCCTGGAGGTCTGCAGGGTAGGGAGGAGTCTCTGCTCCTCCTTCTCCTTCCCGGGCCCCCATCCAGGTCCCTCAGGGGCCAAAGTCCCAGAAGCCCTGGGACCCAGCCCTCCTTCCCTGGGGGTGGACCTGAGAGTGGGTTTCAAGCAGGGTGGGGGCTTGACCTGGGGGGGTGAAGGAGAGGCTGGCTGTGGGCTGTGCATGAGCAGGCGGGTGGGGGGGCAGCTCTGTGGCCCAGGCACAGCCGCACCTCTCTGAGCCTCAGTTTCCCCATGGGCACAGGGAGCCCGTTGATCGTCCCTCCCTGCCCACAGGGCCATGGGAGTCCACACCCCGCCGGTGAGGCCAAGGCAGAGCATGGCTCACAGGGCTTCGTTTACCACCCAGGCGTTTGTTTGTATCAAACAGACCCACGGGCGTTCATTGGACACTCAGGGCTGCGCTCTAACGTAATGAGTTTTGCTGCTCAGGTCTTTGCCGCCTCGGCCACTGGGAGCTCCTTCCATGGATCCTTCGTCCCTCGACACACCGTCTTTGCGGGATCTCACTTATTCTCCGTTCATTCACTCGCTCGCTCCCTCACTCACTCCTTGCCTTTCTGGCACAACCCGCAGGGCTCATCCTGTGTAGGTGCTGGCCAGTCCCAGAACCAGTCGCTGGCCCAGAGTCCCGACTTCGGTGGTGGGAGAACGGTCTTAGAGCCCCAGGCCCCTCTGTGCTTGGGCTGCTCATGCTCCCTGGTGTCCTTCACGCCAGGGCCTCGCAGCCGGCAGAGCCTGGACACAGGAGCGTGCGCACCGACCTGGGCGTGTCCCCGTGTCTGTAAATATGAAGTACACTCACTCAGGTGCACCCGCATGTCTACCCGTCCGTGTGTTGGGTTGGCCAAAAGATCCGTCTGTTTTTTCCATAAAATAAAAGCCGTGGTTTTCATTTTCACCAACAGCTTTATTCATCTGGATATTTTGAGTCTGTTGGCTGTCTCCCACTCACGGCTTCTCGTGGCAGAGGCCGGGGAGCTGCTGAACGTCTCCAGTGCATAGACAGCCCCCAGCAAAGGATTGTTTGGCCAAAATGTCAACAGTACCCAGGAACTCCACAAACCACTTCGACACGTTCAGTCAGTCACAGCTCCTTCTCTGCACAGCGCACAAATCTTTTCTTGCGCTTCAGTTGTGTTTTTACCTTCCTTGAAATAATAAAGCACGATACGCCGAAAATGTTGAGTATTTTCTTCCACCTTCAATACTAAAATTGCTACACAAAATTCACCAATTGTGGTGAGTTTTTTTAATGCACACGGATAGGACCGCTGTCACAACAGTCTAACAAAACCGTTTTGAGTGCAGTTCAGGGCCACGAAGCGCTGTCAGCGGCACCACACGGAAAAGTGTAAGGGACTTTTTGGCCAACCCCACACGTGTGCCCCTACCCCATGAACACACGTGTGCATATCTGTAAGTGTCCCAGCCCGTGCGTGCACATATCCATGTGCATGCGTGTCGCTGATACGTGTCTCTATTTGTCTCACGTGCACCTGCGTGAAGTGAGCCCTGAGTTCACGCTGCTGCCGCCAGCCCCACCCCTCGGTGCAGGGGCCCCTCCGGCCTCTCTCCTTGGTTTCCTGCGCCGCCTCCCGCTGCCCGCCCTCCTCGCTGACTGGCTCACATCCACTCGTCCAGTCCAGGCACAGCAGTGAGGACTCTGGGACCAGGCCCCCGCGGGGAGCCTCACCGTGTGCCGGAGCCCAGTGCACGCCTGAGGTCCAGCGTCCTCCGTCCCCGACCTCCCCACAGCGCGCGTCTGTGCAACCGTTCCCTGCCTCGTCGCCCTCCGCGTCCACCCTTGGGTTCCCCGCTCCCCTAAAAGTGTTCTCATTTGCGTACGTGCTGTGTGCTGCCAAGCTCAGTGTCTCCTGATGGGTGTGGAGTGTCGTGTCCCCCTCACGGTGTCAGGCAGAAGAGCCGCCCCCCTGGGAGGGCCTTTGCCGCTGCTCAGCCCCACTGTTGTCCCCTGGGGGCCAGCACGAGGCAGGGGTCCCAACCCCTGAGGGCCAGAGAGGGGGCCAGACACGCGGCCACCGTGCAGCTCGCCTTTCCCCACTTCCCTTGTCGCCGACCTTCCCTGCCGGCTCCGCGAGCCTCCTCGGTCTCTATCGCGGAGGCTCGCTCTGCGTGGCGTGGCGGGCACGCGGATTATCTGACACCCGGGCACTGCTGCTGTGAGGAGCGTCCACGCTGCGCTGCCCAGCCTCCTGCAGAGTGACTTCCCAGAGGCAGGGCTGCTGGTCCAAGGGTGGACACACGTGAGGTTTGACGGCCGCCGGCTGGCAAGCTGCCCTCGGCCTGGCCCGGGCACGGCTTCTCCACCGCCACCAGAGGCATGCCGACACACCGGCGCGGCCAGGCAGTGCGGGCACAGGGTCTTGGGGCCACGCTGCGCCTCTGGATGGGGGGTCGGGCCTCACTGCACGCAATTTAATAAGGCCGCAGACGAGGCAGTGCCCGCGCCGGCCCTCACGGCTCTCCCACAGAGCCCCGGGGCCTCCCTCCTGGCGTGGCCTCGGGGTCACCTGCACAGGCGGGTCTAACTGAGCACGGCTGCTGGCAGGGGGCCAGCCCAGCCAGGCTCCGACCCGGAGCCAGCAGTGGTCTTAGTCATTAAAAATTAAAAGTAAAAGGACTGAGAAGAACACCAGACAAATCCCAGCCACAGTGCCCTGCATGCCTGGCCAGGCTCCGCCCGCTTCCTGAGGTCAAGAGTTCTGGCAACATTGCCAGCCTGGGCCCTGCCCCTCTGGATAACACGGGAATGATGTCCCTTTGGTGTGGGACCCCAGCTCCATGCTGGGGGTGCCAGGCCTTGGAGCTGCCCTGGCAGGCGCTCGGAATCGATGCTCTTCCTCACGGTGTCGACCCTGCCGCGGGCCATGAGGTGCAGGGAGGCTGTGCCGGGGCGGGAGGGGGAGGACGTGCCCATCCCGCAGCGGCTGCTCTGGCTATGTTCCCCTCCCCCCATAACGTGACCTGTGAGGCCCGCAGCTGGGTGGCGGGTGTGGGAAGGACACAGGTGTGGACGTCAGTCTGATGGGGCTGTTGCTCAGGCCCATCGATGAGCCTGTGACCCGGGCCCTGTCCCCAGAGGCCAGAGTGCCATGGCCAGGTCCCACCCAGCAGGTCTCACCAGATGAGGCCGGGAGGGGACCTGGGGCCTGCTGCCGACTGCTCCCTCCCTGGAGAGCCAGGAAGAGAGGGTGGGGCCAGACCCCGGGCATCAGGAAAAGGGTTGGTGTGGCATGTGACTTCGCCTGATCGGAGGCATGCATTGCCCAGGACTCTTCCCTTCTGCAGGGTCTGAGGCGCTTTGTTGACCTGCTGCCCCCTTGCCGTGCTTCTGTTTGTTAGTCATTCAACAAACGCATGCGGAGCTCCCATCCATGGCTTTGAGGATGCTCTTGATTTCACCAGGGGGCAGCCTGGATAGAGACCCCAGTCACAGCACTGTGTGCTCGGGGCCCGGGGGTGGGAAGGGCTGGCTTGTCCTCTGTCAGCAAAGGCTGTGGGAGGAGGTGACACGTGGGGGGACCTGCGGGAGGTAGGCAGGAACTGAGGTCAGTGCCTGGAGGAGGTCACTAGGAAAGGGGACGTGCATACGCCAGGGCTGTGGGGAGCACGTGGAGTCCGGAGCCCAAGCACCCCCACCGCGGCTTTGGGCGGGGGCCCGGGTGCGAACAGGTCAGCGAAAGCAAAGGACCCAGAGCCCAGTGGCGGAGGGGCCAGCTCCTGAGGTTCAGGGAATGGCGGGAGGGCGGGGGCAGGGCGGGGGAGGGGAGCTCCCAGGACTGCAGGCTCAGCCCTCTGCTCCGAGGTGGCACCCTGGGCTGTCAGTGTGGACACGGACAGCTCTGGAAGTCCCCCAACCTGGCCTGGCATCGAGAGGTGTGGCAGGCTGGCCGAGGGGGTCTGGAGGCAGGAGGAGGGGCTGGGAAGGAGGGTGTGGCCAGCTGGGCAGGGTGTTGCCTGGGAGGCCGGTGGCCAAGGCCAGGGAAGCGACCCTTGCACTGAGCAGCAGGGTGGGTGCTGGTGGCCCCAACAGGACAGTTTGGGGAGGGGGGGAGGGAGGCCAAGAAGGGGGCTGTGGGCCGGCCAGAGGAGGGGCTGGCAAGGCTGTTGGGGGAGGGGAAGAGAGGGATGGGCCTGGGCCCTGCAGGGACACTGGGGAGCTCCGTGGCAACTCCCCCCAGCCCTCCGGACCCCTAGTTCCCTCAGGGATGGTCCTGGCGAGGACAGTAGTCACAGCCCCGAGGGCTTCGCGTGCAGCCTGTGCCTGGTGGGGTTAATGTGGGCACAAGCCTAGTTCAACCCCCCTACCCCGTGGCTGGGCCTCAGAGAGGGCCAGCATCCCAGTGGTAGGCGGGGGTCCCACACCCCGAGTCAGGAATGTCGGGGTTCTGGAGAGTGAGGGCTGGTGGGGTCGGGGTGTCCCTGGGGCTCGTTATAAGCTGGGGTGACGTCTCAGGCTCCCAGGGGAAGTGGCAGTTGTGAAGCATGTGCCATGTCCCCCACTGTCCGCTCGATGCACACCCTCCTGGTCACCCCACGACCGTGGGCCTGCTGGCGACAGTGTGAGCTGTGACAAGGGGGAGGGCCCAGTCTGGGCCTTGCACCGGGTGTGGGCCCTGGAAACAGCCTTTACTGCCTTTCTCACCAACTTCCTCCCGGGCCCGAGTGCGTTGCACTGGGGGCCTCGGGAAGAAGCCGCCCTTCTCCGGAAGCTCTGCCCGGGGTGGGGGCGCAGACACCCTGAGCGCCCCCGGTGAAGGAGCCCCTACACAGACAGGCCCAGACCGCTGCCCCCGCCCCCCACCCGGCCACTGAGGCAGCAGTTCCCTGCCAGGAGGGCCGCACGACTCAATGGAGCCAGAGCGGGACAGAGGCCCAGGCCAGGCGGGGTGGGCCCAGGCCGCAGGAACTGCTGACCTCTTCCTGCAGGACTTGACCCGGCCTGGGGTGACCATGGGTCATCTGGAAAGCCCGTTGGTCCTGGTGGCCTTGTTTTCCAAAGAACAGTTTCTGCAGTCACGGGGCCTAGTGCCTGCTCAGCTTTGCTCCACAGGGTTGCAGCCGCGGAGGCCTGTCCTCGCCCTTCCCGTGGGGCCAGGCTCCAGGCCAGCAGCTTCTGTCTCTGTCCCCGAGACGCATCCATGCGCAGAGTCGGGTGCAGAGGAACCCGCTGGGAAAGGCCTCCCCAGGCCAGTTCCCTAGACCCAGGGGGAAGGGGCTCAGGAATGTGCTCTTCGGAAGGCGGTATCTGTGTCCGTGTCTCTTTCTGGGAAACTGCATTAAGCCGGGTCACATCTGCATGTCACGGATGTTGAACGAGACCAGGAAAGACGGGGGTGCTGCAGGGCGTGGAGCAGGGCAGGGCGGGCACACGCACCTGGTGGGACCTGGGCCAGGCCACCCCCTCGCAGCCACCGTCCCCACAAAAGGGCCGAGTGACCTTGGGTGAGGGCCTGTCTCTGCCTGAGTCTCCCTTCCCCCTCTGTGAGCCTGCAGGGCTTTGCTCCCCTGTCACCTGGCTCCGGCCCTCATCTCCTCCATTCTCAGCGTCAGTTCCGGATATCACAGGTAGCCAACCAACGCTGACACGGGTTCACGGTCACAGCCGGGACTAGTGGGGGAGGGGGCAGCACCGGCTTCGTGATGTCCTGAGCCAGCCTCAGGCACAGGAGCGTCTGCAGCGCCTGATCACAGACGCCTGTCCTGCCCGCCTGGGACGTTCTCGTGACCTTGAACCCTACACACCCTGATCCCAGTGTGGCGGAGGCACCTGTGTGTCGGCCCCTCCTGCTCTGGAGGGCAATCCTGAGATCCGCCTCCACTAAGCCCACCCCACTCTCTAGAGCAGCACCCCCCACCATGGGCATGGCCAGCCCACCGTCCACAGTGGGCTGTGTCTGCTGCCATGCAGTCGTGACAGGGTTGTGGCAGAGGCCCGCCCCCTGGCCCCTCACGCAGAGCTCAAGCCGCCCCTGCCCTGGGACGAGCTGCGTGGCTGGAAGAGCCGGGGCCACTCCCCTGCTCCACTCCCCCGACAGGGGCGGGGGCCACCCAGGCCTGTCCTCGGCTCCCACTGTCCGCTGTCACCTAGAAGTGACTGTAGAGGCTCGGCCACTGCCTGCAGGGGGCCAGGGCCGGCCAGGTGAAGGAGGGCAGGCTGGGCTGTCCCGGCCCTGCCCTCCCCCTCTCCTAAGGCAGCACAACTCAAGGATACTAGGGATCGCCAAGCCCAGCTCCACCACTGGAAAGGGGGAGACTGAGGCCCAGGGAGTGACAGACCCACCCAGAGGGGCACAAGGCCGAGCTGGGCTGGGTTGAGAGTGGCCTCTCCAGGAGGATCTCGGGTTTGGAAAGCCCTTTGGCCTGGACGGCCTGTGTTCTTCCTCTGGAAGCCTGCGGGGGGTGTGCCGTGCGGAGCTGTGGCGTGCGGTGCTGAGTGGAGGAGCTCTGGGCACGGTTGGGGACGCCTTGGGAAACCCCCGCTGGCCTGGGGCCACAGGCCCAGCTGCGGAGACAAACAGGACGCAGGTCTTGGGCGGTGGGGACAATGGCCAGGAGAGGAAATGTGTCCAGACCCTTTTATGGACGTGGGGCCTGCCTGGGGCCTCTTCCCACACGTTTCCAGCAAAACAGGCCGCAGATGCCAAGCCTGTCGCTGCACAAGGTGGGTTCCAGCGCGCAGGCCGCAGCCAGGGACCGCCTTGCAGACGGGCCCGAGGCCAAGGGCAGGCCTGCTGGAAGGAGGCCTCGGTGCCCTCGCCTGGCTCCTCCCTGCAGCCCCCCAGCCCTCACGGGGCAGCAGGCCAGGCCAGGCCTGTGCTTTTCTTGGGGGGGGCGTCCAGGCCCGGGCACTGGCCTTCCAGACCCGTTCCTCTCGGCCCCCCATGCCTGCAGAGCTCCGGCCCCTGGCCCGGGGAGGCCCGGACACTGGCGTTGGTCATTGGAACAGTAACTAAGTTTGGCTGCATGGCGCAGCACGCCCGTGTCCGCGGACTCCTCACGACAGCCCAGAGCCAGGGCACAGGGAACCCAGCCCCACCTGGGCGTCCTCTGGACACACAAATGCCAGGGTCGTGTGACCAGCACCGCAGTGCTGGTGTTCGCCGTGAACGTGGTGGCCGAGGGCTGGGCCAGCTCCTGCCCCGAGTGCCACTCATGCTGGAAACAAGGGGACCCAGGGCATCCCACCCCCCCCCGGGGAAGGCCAAGGAGGCGGCTGGAAGGCCCGGGGCACAGCAGGAGGAGGGGAGCAGGACCCGCCAGGGGGCGACGTCAGCCCATCTGTAGATCCCTGGGCACCCGCCTCTGGACAGGGACAGCAGGCTGGCCTAGGAGAACAGCCCCACAGGGGAGGCCCCATGGTACAGGGAGGGTCCAGGAAGGTCCCACTGCCAGTGCTGTGTCCTGGCGGTGATGTGTCCCTGTGCAGGAGACCCCCCCGCTGGAGCAGGCAGAGCCGCGGGTGTCTGTGGAGGAGGGTAGCGCAGGCCCGTGTCCCAGAGGGGCTCTGGGACGGGCACCTGGGCCTGGTTAGGGCTGCTGAGGTCCGAGGCGTGGGCAGCAGGAGGACACCGGGGTGGCTGCCCTGGGGCCTGGAGTTGATAAGAGAAACAACAGGCGTGGGGGTGGCGGGGACCAGGCCGTGGGCCGCAGTGGCTCGGCCTCACCCAGGAATAGCTTCACCTAGAGTGACGGTCCTCAACCCCGGTGACATTGCCACCCCCACCGTGGACGAATGTCTGGAGGTGTGTTTGGTTGGCACAGCTGGGGGAAGGCCGGGGCACTGCTGGAATCTGTCCACAGCAGCCCCTCCCCATGACGGCGGAGCCTCGGTTGGAAACGCTGGCCTTTGGGATCCGGCGTCCCTCGGACAGGGCTCCGGCTCCTCTGCCAGTTGCCACTGGTTCTGGCATGTCACATGACCCCACTGAGCCTCAGTTTTCCCATCTGGAAAATAGGCACGTTACCACTTCACTTAGAGGTTCTCCCTGGCGTTACCAGGCCAGGTGTGACGGTCCAGGTCACCCTCCCTTTCCTTTCTTTCCTTTTTATTGATTGATTTTTAGAGAGAGAAAGGAAGAGGGGAGAGAGAGAAACATTGGTTTGTTATTCTGCACATTCACGCGTTCACCGGTGCTTCCTGTGTGTGCCCTGACCGGGGATCTACCCCACGACCTTTCTGTGTCAGGACTGAGCCACCCAGTCAGGGTCACCACCCCTCTCTTGATTTCTAGGTCTGGGCGGGGGCCAGAGAGCAGACGGGAGGGAAGGCGGGGCGCAGGGCCGAAGGCCCACCCCAGCTCAGTTCCTGCTTCTGGTCTGAGCCAGCAGCTCAGCGGTGTGAGCTCCTGGGCGGGCGAGCAGGGCTGGACTCCCTGTTCCCACACCCCGGCGGGGGCTGAGGCCAGCTGGAGAGGAGGGAAGGAGCACTGGGGGCTGACCCCCGTCGGCCCGTCCCCAGTACCCTTGTCACCCGGGACCGGTGGGAGGGACCCGCACCTGCTTCTGTGCAGGTGAGTGCACGTGCACCCCTGGGAGAGTGTACACACGAGAGCTCGTGTGTCTTCGTGCATGCGAGCGTGCCGCTAGTGGAAGAGGAACAGAGCAGGGCTGAGGCTGGCAGCTGGCTGACTTCCCCAATCCCGGGGACGAGGCGGGCGCCTGGGCGTCCTCCGGCCTCCTCCCCGCACCTGGGGGCCGGGCAGCAGGCTGGCAGGAGGGCCTGGAGCTGGCCCAGGAAGCAGCTAATGATCAACTGGCTGTCTTCGCCCGGCCTGCCTCTCGCCACTGGCCCCAGGCGCAGGGAGGAAGTGGGGCAGGAAGCAGGGGGCGGTGGCCGCTGAAGAGCAGTCAGTCTGGCTGAGGGCGGCCCTGCCTGCCCTGGCTGGCAGACACAGCCTTCAGGGCCAGCCAGGGAGGAGCCAGGGGCAGCGACCTGGCGTCTGCCATCCTGGGAGCCTCCTCGGAGGAGCGGGTGCAGGTATGGGGGTGTCGGGACAGGCGGGTCACCGGGCCCACATGGGTGGGGAGGGGGTGATAGTGGTGAGGCGCGGCCCAGCAGGCGCAGCCCACAGAGTGGGGCCTAGCCACAGCTGGATCGAAAAACAGTCTCTCGTCCTTCCCTTTCGGGGAGACGTTCCTGACCCTTTGAGAGTGGGGGAGCAGACCTGAAGTCTGGGGGATCTGGGGGGCGTGGACCCAGGGAGACAGGTCCCCAGAAACGTCCGTGCCGCTCGGCAGTGAGGGGGCCAGTGACGATGTCATACCTGGCAAAACACTGTGGCCCCCCCGCCCCCGGACCTCTGCTGACCCCGCCCTCACAGGGCTCAGCCAGCGCGCCCCCGGATGGCAACAGGGGGTCCATCTCTGCGGTGGCTCAAGTGGGACCTCTCACCCGGTTGGCACCAGAAGGGCCCTGCCAAGGGTGACACCATAGGTGTGGCCCGGCCACTATGAGGCCACCACCTCTGGGCCAGGGAGGGGCACCAACCAGGAAGGACATAGACGCAGGCCTCCCAACCCCAGGTTCTGCCCTGGCCATGTGGTCCGTGGACTCTGCTGAGACCCGGCTCCCAGGGGACCCCCAGGAGCCCTGGACCCCCGCCATGTCTGTGGGGATCCCCAACATTGTGTAATCTGAGGGGCTCCTAGAAGTGACAGCCAGCAGAGCAATGTTGGGGTGTCCGTGGTGCTGGCCCCGCGTGGGGTGGCCTCCCAGAGTCCTGTCCGAGGAGCTGCGGTTGAACCGTGGTCGGGGGCAGGGCGGGGGTCCAGGCGGTGCATCCGGGTCAGGGCCGGTGCCCGAGGGCTGGACGCGGGCCCGCCTGGACCCAAACCTCCCCTTCCATGTCCTGTGAGCCTCCGGCTGACCACCGCTGGGCCTGTGTAGGGGGCGGTGCCGGCGTTCCATGAGACTAAAGTCCTTTCGTCCTGCTCATGAGGATGCCCCATGCGGGTGAGGCTGACCCTGCTTGGCAACAGGCAGAGTCGAGGGGCAGCGTCCCGGAGCCGCCGCGACCAGCCGGGGCCGAGGCCCGCACACTGGGCGGAGGCAGCAGTTCGCTGTCACGGGCTGGAGGCCAGCAGTCTGACCTCAAAGCGTCAGCAGGGCCGCCTCCCCCCACAGGTCCCAGGGAGGCGCTCCCTGCCTCTTCCAGCCCCGGGAGGCCCCAGGCGGTGCTGGGCTACGGGCCTCGTCAGTCCTGTCTGTCCTCTGCGGTCAAGGGCCTCTCCCTGTGTGTGTCCCTCCTCTCGTTCTGAGGACACCGGGCCCTGGGTTCGGGGCCCAGCCTCCTCCAGGGTGGCCTAACCTTAACTGCATCCGCCGAGACCCTGTTTCCACAGGATGGCGGGCACCTTCTGAGGTTCTGGGGGTCCGTGTTTTTCACCCCAGCACAGGGCAGCCAGACAACCCTCGAGAGGAGCTTCCTGGGTGGGGGGCGCGGGGGGCGCGGGGTGAGGTCTGCACAGGCCCTCAGTGCGTTTGTCCAACACAAGCCCTGCGAGAGCTCCGGCCAGGCTCCCAAACCCGTTCAAGCCTGGACCGGTACCATGTCCTCCCCCTCCGCGGAGCCCCCACTTATTAAGCGCCAGCTGTAACCCTGAGGCACCGTTCATTTAGTCTGTCAACCTCCTTGCGGGGCGGACATTCTCATCGTCAACTGAGGCACAGAGCCAAGAGGACCTAGGCCGGAGGAAGGAGGACCTCCGAGGGGCGCCCGAGGGTGGCCCAGCCAGCTGCCCCCGGGAGCTCGGGACAGACCCTCTGCAGTCCGAGCAGCAGCCTGCCGGCCCAGCGAGGCCATTTTAGGAACCAGCCGGGGGTGGGGAGGGAATGCTTCCGCAGAGATGGCACCCACTTCCTCAACGCTGGACTGTCACCAGGAGCTCCATGCTTACAGCTGTCCCCCGGGGGCGGCCCCGCCTGGTGTGCTGGTGGGAGGCCCCCGATGCACATGCGGAAGGCTGGCCTTGTTGCCGGGGGGCCAGAAGGACGTCCAGCGCATGCCCAGGACAGGTGCATTGGGGCCAGGTGCCCAGCGGTGGGAGACCTGCTCTGCCTCAGGAGGGACATCAGTCCTGGCTCCGGAAGGATGAGGTGGCAGAGAGGGAGACCCAGGTGGGGACATGTGTCAGGACTGGAGACCCCACAAATGGGCTGAGCCGACCAGGGACCCAAGGGCTCTGATGGGCCCCCTCACGGGCTGCAGCAGGATTGGAGGCGCATGCTCTCTGGTCCCAGCAATGCCGGCGGATGGGGGACCGGCCGGAGCCGTGTCTGGGCTGAAGCTGGGCATCTGCCCGCTGTCTCTGCCACCTGTGCCTGCATTCCCTGCCTGAAAGGGCTCTGTGTTCTCCTGGGTCCTCCGATGTGACGAGGCCCCTGACCCAGGAGCAGGGTCTGCCCGCAGCAAAGGGCCTCTCGTCTCTGGCCCGGGAGGATGAGGCAGGACCACTGGCTCTTGGAGGGGCGGAGGGCACCCCCGGGGTGCAGGGAAGTATCACTTCTGCCTCGGCCGCTTCCACTTCCCTGCCCTCTGTCACCTGCTTCCTTCCGCCCGGGGCCTGGGGCCTGGCCCATTTCCTGACAAACAGGACGCCTTGGGAGACCCAGCCAGAGTCCAGGCCCCTCCTGGTGGGAGGGACGCGCCCACGGAGCTGCTTGTTCTGGGAGCCCCGGGACCCCCAGGACCCCCGGGCATCCCAGCTCGCTGAGGCCGGCGGGACAGGGAACTACGTAGTCATCTCCTGGGAATGAGTGTCTCGGGATCCTCGTTTCAGGCCCACCTGCTGGCCACACAGGGGTCTTGTCCCCAGAGCATGGTGCCATGGTGTGAGACAGGGACGTCACGGCTCCTGTCCCCACGTGGCTCCTTGCTCACATGCTGTCTGGCGTATGCAGTCACGTCTGGGCGTCCAGGCTGTGATGGGCTGTGAGCTGCTTCTGCGGAGTCTCTGGTGACCCCTGCCTGCCAGGATGATGCCCCCGCTGGCCAGGTGGGCGTTGG